>JASVEL010007943.1:0-75731 GCA_032618575.1 Nicotiana noctiflora | reverse complement strand
GCCTTGTAGTATCTGAATGATCAATTTCACAGGATATACAGAACAGTAATTACACATTTTTTAAAGCAGCAGATAGCAGGTGCAGAATTTATTTGCATATTTTTGTTGTGCATCTCTATCGGTATCATGATCATGTTTAGAATCATTAAACATGTTCTTAATTAGCTAGTTTTGGATTCCCAGTTTTCACATAGACTTCTTAGTTCAGTTGTTCAGTTGAATTTTGGCTTGAACTCTCAGTTCTATCATAATAAAAAGATGACTTTTTGTTCCCGTCTATCTATGGGTAAAGAAATTTATACATACATACATACAAGTATGCATGCATGCATGCATGCTAAAATTGTTATTTGCTTAACATGAATTATATGCATGCATGCTAAAACTGTTATTTGCTTAACATGAATTACATTTTAATTACTTAAGAACTGATCCAAATATATCAAAGACAAGGGAAGAACTCCAAAGAGTTCCTAAAGAACCCCAAAAAGGCTTCCATAGAGCCTCGCATAAATATATCATCTACAACAGATTAAAACTTGTACACTACTCCAATATTTTAAAATAATAAAGTCCTATCATAACTACAAGGAGTCGAGAGGCTAGTGGGGCGTGTCGAACCATACTTGAGTCATCCTCGAGTCTGGTCAAAACTAGTCAAACTTGGTTAACCCTTCGTGAAACCTTCCAGTCTTCTTAAAGATGTAGTAACTCTGCAAAATTATGTGCTGCCGTAGGAGTTAATCCACATCAACGTCGTACACCATATTGCCGTTTCAGTCTTCTTAACGATGTAGTTGTGGATGAGGCCACTCCCGCCTGAAGCAATGTTAAGACATTTTCCATATGATAAATTTCCGTCTAAACAATATCATGTAATCATGTTTCTCGAACTGAGTTTTTCTCCGAGCAATGTAACTTTCCAGCAGTCCACTTGCAGCATAAATACAGAAAGCTTTTTTGGTACAACTGCAGGTCAGATAAGCAATAATAAGAAAAGCAGTGGAAAACACGTACTCCCTCCGTTTCAAAAAGATTATCTTAGTTTGACTTGACAACTTTAATAAAGAAAGGAAGACTTTTGAGATATGTGGTCATAAATAAGCCATCATTTGTGTCGCTGTAAAACTTTCTTATTAAGGAAATATTGAAAGGTGTCAATCAGCTCGCCTTCCTTTTTGATCATTTTGATAGAGGGGGGTGAAGAAAGTGGACAAAACTAATAAGAAAATAGTGCCAATCTTTTTGAAAAGGAGGGAGTATTAACAAGAACAGGACTTCTGCATTCTTGCACCATCCCCTTCTCCTCTTGGTATATAAATAGAAAAGGGAAACAGAAATAGTTTTTTCTTAGCTTGGTTAAAGAATTTCGAGCTCTTTGCATTTTGCGCTCCTCATGCATACATCATTATTTTATTTGCAACCTACACTTGATTTGCCCCCTAATATATTAATCTTTCTGCAAGTCATGTAACAACTCATTTGCAATAATAGAATTTTGATCACATTTTTCGTTTTGAGGAATTTTTTTGATTACATCTTATGCTTTTCTGAGCCGAAGGTCTATTGGAAATAGCCTCTCTATCTCCACAAGGTAAGGAGTAAGGTCTGCGTACACAATAACCTCCCCAGACCCCAGTGCGATTATACTGGGTATGTTGTTGTTGTTAACTTTTTTTATTACGTTTGTATTGATAAGGAATAGAATTTTGATTACATTAGTTAATTTTTGCCAAACACACCCAGTTCTTATGAGTGTCTCTAATATTGGCAGTTTTGTTTCCTCAGGAGCACTGGTGCAAGTATGATACTATAATATCTATCTATATTTTAAAAGCTTTTCTACTTAAATGATTTTCAGATAAATAATCAATTTGTCTAATATGCTTTTTCCAGCGGCTTCTGGTGAGTTTTTATATAACTGCTCGTGAAAATTAGAGCAGCAGGACAGTATACTAAGGTATGTATTTACAATTAAGTCTGTAGTCCGCAGTGAATAATATACACTTATGATTGTAGAATCTGATAACTATAGTTTTGGTTTTGGCTCCTTTCTTTGACAAAACTGAACCTCTAATCAACTACTTTTCTATTCTTGTCTTTCTATTTTCAATCTTGTTTTCACCGCGAATTTCCAACAAAAAAGGTGGCACAAACAAACTCAAACGAGAGGTGTATGCACTGAGAATTCACACTTTTTATGCCCAACAAGATGACATATAGATCTCTAAAGAGTAGAATCAAGAGTGTATGGAAAAGATATATTAAATGGAATTAAAATTATAGCATTCCTATTTTACTCCTTCAGTAATGAGTGTTATAATGATTTTGCAAGAAGATCAATACATTTGGGGGGGGGGGGGGAGATGGTGCAAACCAAAAATTTACATACATGTTAGGTTGTGCAAAAATGCAAAGAACTCAAGATTTTCATATACAATGTTGAAGTTGGCCTTGGGAGGTGAGAAGAGGGGTAGAGGCAGGCCAAAGAAGTCTTGGGGAGAGGTGATCATGCGCGACATGGCGCAACTTGAGCTAACCGAGGACATGACCCTAAATAGAAGGGTGTGGAGGTTGAAGATTAGGGTAGAACGTTAGTAGGTAGTTGTGCATTTTCCTTTGTGTTCTCTAGTTGGATAGTAGTAGTGCTAAGTACGGTACCCTGTTTTCCTTAGTTAGCTATATTCGTATGTCTTGTTCCATTATTACTTGCCATCGGTAATTCCATAGTTTGCTAACAGTACTTCGTTCATACTCTCGTTTGCTGCCTTGAATTTAGTTTTCTAATATATTATCTTGCTATTACTTCTCTTTCATATTCTATGTTGCTATCAGGGCTTCTTTCACCTTCTTTAGCCGACGATCTATTGGAAACAGTCCCTTCCAGAGAAGGGGTAAGGTTGCGTACATCCTACCATCCTACCCTTCCCAGACTCCACTTGTGGGATTATACCGGGTGGTTGTTGTTATTGTTGTTGTCGTCCTTATATTCCAGTACAGCCTACTTCTAAGACATTGCTAATTCACTCAAAACAATATTTGATGAAGTAAAGACCACTGCTCCATTTTGATTTTTAGTGGACATGCTCTTCAGGATGTGAAAATCCAAGTTTTGGAACTACGGACTTAGTCAGCGAGCCTCTGAAACTGTCTATAACATAATACGAACCAGCTAATCTAAACACTATTTTGGAGAACATACATAATTTACCAACAAGGTGTATCAAGTAAAAGTTTCAGATTGACAACTCACAGCTTAATGAGAAGTCAAAGAACTAAGTAGCTGAAATAAGGATAAGAGCATTTATCATATGAGCCTAAGCTGAGGTAAGATTCCCAGAAAGAGAGCCACGAAGGCTGGAAGAGTGACTATTCCTATAATATTTCTTTTAGAACAAGAGCAAATTCGCTAAGGTGCCAATTAGTAAAGCTCAAAATGTGAATGGCACAAGTAGAGACGAAAACTACCAGCAAAAATTACTCAACCAAGACAGCATAAGAAAATTAAAGAAAAGAGAAGAGAGAAGCAGCCAATCATAATTTGTTTTATTCCGGTATTAGGGCTACTGAAAGTGGACTGCAAAAGACATATAGTTGCTACGTCGTAAGTTCATACAGATAGCTACCAACAAAATGCAAAATTGAACAGGATATAAACCTTGGAATTTGTTGTCTTCTGTGATTATTCCAAATGTTTCTACGGTCTCACGAATCATGATACCATGTACACCACTTAAGCGAGCTATTTTGCACTGAACAACTGCAGGAAATAAGTACCACAATGTTTCAGAAACGAAGTTGTTATATTCTCTGTGTGCATGTGCCAGTGTGCAAGAGTTAAACACAGTGAACCCAATTTCTCTATGACAGTTCTATTCTTCAGGCTTTAGATAATAACTGCTTATCGTAATTTAGCGCAAAAGAACGTTTAGGTCCTTGTAAGACATTAAGACAGGACAGATTCAGCGACTAATAACATAGCATTTCCTTAAACTAGTTTTGAAGGGTCTACCTAAAAGAGTTAAAAGGAGAGTGGGTTTATTATTTACCTAGAATTAGTGCACCATGTAAGTCTGCATTAAGGAGACATTGTGATAACTGATTTTTCCTGCAAAGGCCAATACTGCAGGTCAGAGAGACATACAAGTCAATTGTTTAGCTGAATCATTAGAGAAAAAAAAGGATTCTTTCTTGAAAAACAAAACCATAAACAAAAACGAGGAAACAAAAAGCCAACCCAATATTCTTCAGGAGTTTCGTTACATAGTCTTTCCACTTATCGTGCATTGGCTTGAAGGTGTCATAGCTGTAGAACAAGCCACAAAAGATTTCTCAGAACAAAAGATGATCTGGGCAACACCAAAAAGTGAGTACATAACTTTGCTGCTCAAACCAATGCAACATATGTGTTTGCGAGTATCCACATTAAATAAAAAAGAAAAAAAGAGCAGAAAAAGGGGGGAAAAAGACACCCAACCTATAAAAGAACAAATGAAAACAGGGAACTTAACTAGTCAAAACAAGAACAAGAAGGAATATTGCCAAGCTAACATTGGCTCTATATATCCATGAGGTATCATCAACTGTGAGGTCTATGAATATTGGCTCTATCTGACCCCACAGACACAAGCCCCAGAAAGTCGAGCCCTTAAAAAGTATAATCTTTCCAGCTGAAGAAGTTGGAGAACTTTGTCCCTACAATCCTAGATGAATAATATAGCTAAAAATTCAAATAAATAGACAGCTGAATTTGATCGTTTGGAAATTGGATTTTATGTAGCGGAACCACACGGGTGTAAGATATCTTTTAAGCCTTTAACTTTCTACATATGCAACATCTAATGCAAATAACACTAGGAGAAGTACTAGCAACCTATTCATCTATTGTTCTCTTGAGGATAACCGTGCAGAAAATTACCACAGCAAATAGAGGACAGACATCACATGCAACATGAAATACAATGCAGCAGCTAATCTCTTACTCAAGAGCCATCGATGAAAAGGACATCTTAATGCCTTTTTCATGTGATGGCTCTTAATTAAAATATTACTTACCTATTTTTTTACAATATTAAAATAAGGAAATAATCACACCAACATTAAATCTATAAACCACCATGAGACTTCAGCATTCAACTTCCGACATAATTGAACTCATCTAGTTAAACAGAAGAAAAAAAACGAACCGCAGTGCACTGTAGCAAGTTCAAAAACTACACATAATTCCTCACTGAGAAGGGCAGAATGTTTTTAAAAGACAAGCTAAAACTTATTTATTTAAACAAAAGTGCAACTCACTTATGGAACTCTTGAGGCAAATCAAATGATCCAAATTTCTTATGTTGCTTTATGGACATATGTCTTTTAGATCTCTTTGACTGTCTCTGCAAAGCCCAATTACGAGCTCCAGCAGCAATGCTACTTTTTTGAACAACATTATCAAGAAGAATCCAGTTATCAACTTTCACATTTTTTGACCCCTGCATATATTTCTGGGCTGAATCACCATGTTGGAGAAGATCATGCAAAATATCGTTAACAGTACCAGTAATCTGTAAAAAACAAAGGGGATGAGTAAATAAAGAAGCTATTGATTAATAAGTGCGCATTCTTGAAGCATTATTTTTTTCACGTGTATTCTTACCTCAGTAGTATTTTTCAGAAGATTCTCATCTACTGAATGGGAGAGTTGAAGGTACGCGGGATTATTCAGTTCAACATCTATGTTGCAGGATGAAATTCAGCATCCTAGATTAGTCTCATGTATACCTTTCTGTAGATAAAAATGAAAGAGAAGCATACAGAAGAAAGGGTTTTACCATGAGAAGATGGATGGCCGGAAAAAGATAAATAGCCTACAAAATAAAGCAGGAAAATGTTTGGATGAGATAAATTAAGAGGAATTCAATTTTTAAAGAATGAAATCAAGATCACATTAAGATGTTTAACTTACATTCCTGGAAAATCTGTTTACACTGTTTTTGGATGCCACAATTTAACTACGGATAAATCAAAGAGAATAAAAAGAAAGAAATCCACGGTTTAGCACTGAGCTGAACTTAGGTTTCTGAAACCTGCTATACAGACCACAGATTCACTCT
This sequence comes from Nicotiana noctiflora, assembly GCA_032618575.1. Lineage (NCBI taxonomy): Eukaryota > Viridiplantae > Streptophyta > Magnoliopsida > Solanales > Solanaceae > Nicotiana > Nicotiana noctiflora. Next base: position 69,630 of record JASVEL010007943.1, on the reverse strand, counting down.
GGAATTCATTGCATTGTCTTCATATATTTTCCTCAAAGCAAAAGTTTCCATGCCATCTCATTATCTGGTGGAGAGAGCAGCGGAGCAATGGTGTTGGCATTCGATGAATTTGGTAGGCCATTCATAATAATCAAGGAGCAAGGACAGAAAACCAGATTAAGAGGCCTTGATGCTCAAAAGGCCAACAACTCTTTTTTAAAAGGAAATATTCATCGCTTTGTAAATGCTAACGTACCGTCGTACCCCTTATGGGTGGTCTTGAAAGGCCAACACTTATGCTGGAAAAGTCATAGTTGGCATTCTCCCCACTTCTCTTGGTTCTAAGGGCATGGACAAGATGCTTGAGAGCCCTAATGGTGATGTCACCATCAGAAATGATGGTGCAACCATCTTGGAGCAGATGGATGTTGAAAATCAGATTAAGAAGTTGATGGTTTAGCTGTCACGAAGTCAAGGTTATTTGGTAATGGAACTACTGGAGTTGTCTTGTTGACATGGCTGGGCATTTCTAGGACAAGCGGAGAGGTTGAGCAGAATTTTGAATTTGGAGGGAATGAGCTTTGATTCAAACCTGCAGGACTACTTTTTCATCTAAGATTGCGAACAAATGCAAGCTGTTGCATGGCTAAATTGCTGGCAAAGCAGTTCTAGCTGTTGCAGATTTAGAAAGGAAGGATGTTCGCCTGGACCTATTCAAAGTTGAGCAAAAGGTGGAAAGTTATAGGATAGAGAGCTAATTTATGGTATTGTAGTTGGCAAAGATACGAGTCATCCTCAGATGCCAAAGCAAATTGAGGATGCAAAAATTGCCATTTTGACTTGTCCTTTTGAGCCTCCAAAACCAAAGACCAAGCATAAGGTTGATGTTGATACAGTAAAAAATAATTAAATTTTAGGACAAGCAGAAGTACTTTGATGACATGGTTCAGAGTTACAAGGATGCTAGTGCCACTTCAGTTATTTACCAGTGGGATTTTTTTGATGAAGCAAACTACTTACTGATGCATATAAATCAACCTGCTGTTAGATGGGTAGGAGCCTAGGAGGTGTGGAGTTGGAGCAGATAGCAATTGCTCAGGTGGGAGAATTGTGCCAAGGTTTCAAGAGTTGACAACTAAAAAGACTTGACAGGACTAGTCTGGTTGTAGAGAAAGCATTTGGTACAAATAGAATAAAGGACAGAATGACATGCATTGAACATTGTGCAAATTTAAGGCTGTGACCTTATTTATCGGTGGTGGTAATAAAGGAGACATAGTGTAGTATCCATTATGCTTTGTGTGTGGCTAGAAATCTTATCCGCAATAATTCTATTGTATATGGGTGGTGGTTCAGCAGAGATCTCTTGCTCAATTGCTGTTGAAACAATTGAACATACCCACACACAACATTGAACATGTAATATAAGTTCTGGTCCTAGGTATAGTTTGTCTCAACTTGCAACCAAAAATGTCGCCAAGTGGTCAATATGGTGGGTGTAAAACCTTAGAGATCATGGTTGAAACTCCAGAAGAGGCAAAAAAACACTAAGTGGACAGAGTTACCAAGTACTTGGTGGGAGGTAGCATGTACTCGGCGGAATAGTCAAGGTGTACATGAGTTGATCTGATACACCGATGTTATGTATAAAAAGAAGTGTAGTTTGTCTCAACTTTCTGAGCTTCTTTCCACTTTGGATACATCTCAACTGTAAAGACATTAGATAAAACACCAAAGAGCAGACTTTTCCCACTCTGTTTTCCTTCCTCCAAGCTTTGGAGAACTTTGGTTCAAATCTTGTATTTATCTTTAAAAATCATTGAATATGTACAATTTATTAATGAAGCATGGTGAAGTTTGGAGAACTATAGTCCACGCATCCAATTTTCAGCGTGACATCGGACATGATTCCTTAAATTTCAAAAAAAACATAATTAAACTACTTTAGAAGGGAAACATAAACTATAAATCATAACATCTAAGAAAATCTTTGGGAAAAAAAGGTCGTAGTCAAATCAAAAACCCTTTGAGTCATCAAATCGCAATACTGCCTATTAAATTGGAAGAGCGAACTACGACTATGGAGTATTTCCCCAGTAATTTGAAATTGAGGCATAGCTGATTTTAAAAACAAAAAGCAGTGAAACAAAGAGGAAAGGTAAAAAGAACAAACCTTTTTTGGATGATATAGAAGAGGAAGTTGCCTTTGATTTGAAGGGTGAAGGCGAAGAATTGATGCCCTGGGGAGCAAGTCCACCGTTTTTCTCAACGGGAGTTGTTGCTGTTGTAGCAACTGAGATTTTCTTGTTCTTGTGCTGCTGTACCTCAAGCTCAGCTTTGGCTTGAGCAAATCTTCGTTCCAATGCCTCCATTGTTCGTTTCTTTTGTTCCTCAGCCATCGCCATTGTTGTGCTCTCTGCTCGAGCTTTCTATTGGTTACTTATAAAATATGACCAACTGAATTAGGAGAATTTTTATAGTCAATTAACTTAAATGGGCCATTCATTGGGCTCTATAGAGAAAAGGCCTGAATTAGATTCAGACCAGGACTTCAGCAAATAATGGAAAATTTGGATAAAATTTCATGGTATAGCCAGTCTTCACACTGGTTAATGAAAAATAGCCAATGTTTACGAAGTCAATAAAAAATAGCCAGTAGTTTGCTGCAACAGGGACCGGTCCAGTATAATATACGGGAGTTCTAGTGCATTTGTGTACGAACTCCAGTATATTATGCTGGACCGGTATACTTTGCTAACTCCTGTAAAATTTGCGGGAGACTAAAGCATTAGTGCTCCAAACTCCAGTATATTATACTAGACAATTATACCGCTAGAACTCCCGTAAAATTTGCGGGAGTTCCAACATAATTATGCTTGTACTCTAGTAAAATTTGCGGGAGTTCCACCATAGTTATCCTGAACTCCCGCAAAATTTACAGGAGTTCAAACATATTTATGCTGGAACTCCAGTAAAATTTGCGAGCATATTTTTCCAGATTGTGAACAGTATTTTCACTCAGATTAAAGTGGCTAAATTTTGATGACTTTTGAAACTTGGCTATTTTTCAACGACCAGTAGTAAATCTGGCTATTTTCGAATTTTTCCCGAAAATTTGTGAAAATTGCAAGGGCTAGCTAGTTTTTGGATTGGTAGTCGAAAATAGTCGGTGTTTGTAAAGCCATTAAAAATAATATTTATTTTATGCAAAAATAAAATTTGAACAAAAATACAATAACTGAAACACGGAAAGTTTCAACATAACATGCCTGATTATGAAGCTCCTACATATAAACTTCCAACATATTATGTTGGAATACCAACACATTATGTTAAAGTTGTACAACATCAGTCATATTTAGTGTTGACCAAGTCAATAGTATAGCTATTTTTTTTTAGCTTTAACTTGTTATTTTGTTATTGTTAGTTGCAGATATTTTTCCTTCTAGAGTTGCAGATATCTTTTCTTAAAATTTAGGGAGTTTGTTTAGTGGGAGAATAGGTTCAAGCTAATTTGTAAGCCTATATAAGGCCATCAGTGAATTGAATAAACTATCCAACTATTTTCTTCCACAAAATTTTCAATTCTACTTCCAGTTATTTTTTCTAATATTAAACTTGCAATTCTATTTTGATTCTTCATTTGGTACCAAAGCCAGCACAATGACTGATCTTTAAGTAGTTGGCGGAATCAAAAAGCTCAATAATCAGAATTACAATATATGGACAACATGTATGATGTCTTATATATAAGGTCAAGATCTTTGAGAAGTGGTCAATAGAAGTGAAGTTACACAATCAGATGTGGAGGATGGGAATGGAACCTTGCGGAAATGGTAGATCAAAGCAGGCAAATCAATGTTTGCTCTCAAAACAATAATCAAAGAAGCTGTGATGGAGCATGTATGTGATGCTAAAATGCCAAAAAAAAAATATGGGACACACTTGCTGCACTTTTCTCAAAGAAGAATGATGCAAGGCTGCAGCTTTTAGAGAATGAGGATCAACGTCTCAACGTGATATGATGATTTTCCTGTAATTTCATAAAGTAAAAATGATATACCATGAAATTTAGATTCAGATTCAACGGCTCCAATTGGGAAAACCAAGATAAAAAGAATAATTGTCCATAGTTTGAGGCCTGAATATAGAGGTTTTGTTGTTGTAGTACAAGGATAGCCAAATTAACCATCACTTGTGGAGTTCAAAAATTTGCTTATCGGTCAAGAAGCCAAGGCGAATCAAATGGTAGGAGTTTCGTTGAAGAGTGAAGAAGAATCTTTCCACGCCAACAAAACCAAGAACTTCAAGTAACATACTGTTGGTAGTTCTAAAAAGAGCAATTTTCATGGAGATGGAAATTCACGCTCGAGGGGGGCTTTGAAAAATCATGGGAAAAATAAAAGATTTGAAGGTAAGTGTCACAATTATGGAAAGAAGGGTCATATGGCAAAAAACTACTGGTCCAAGAAGAAGTCTGTGAAAAGTAATGTCGCTACGTCAAATTTAAATAAGAAAAGTAAAGATGATTGGGATGCTGAAGCATTTTTTGCTATAGAGAGAAAAAGTTAGCACTCACAGCAAAGATATCTAAATCAATTGATCATGAGAACGACTGGATCGTTGATTTAGGTTGTGCAAATCATATGACAGGCAGAACCTGACAGCATGCAATTGAAGTCATGTTGTGGTGATGGCCAGCAATTCAAGGTTACTGATTGCTCACATTGGTAAGATGATAGTTTTTCCTCAACAAAGTTTTGGCCAGATCTCACTAATCATGTTCCAAGTATGAAGAAAAAATTGTTTTCAGTATCGCTATTAACATCATTTGGCAACTATGTTCTGTTCGGTCCTCATGATATGATGGTATATCGTGACCTCAAGAACTTATAAAATCCAATTATGAAGGGGCGTAAATCAGAGTCAATTTATATAATGTCTATAGAGTCAGCATATGTATAAAAGACTAGAAAAAACGAGAATATAGATTTGTGGCACACGCAACTGGATCACATGAGTTATTCCAAGTTAAGTGTGATGATGAAAAGATCAATGACCAGAGGTCTTCCTCAACTTGAAGTAAGAATAGGCAATGTTTGTGCGGGCTGCCAATACGGTAAAGCACATCAGTTGCCTTTTGAAGAGTCCGAATTTAAAGTTGTGAACCGCTAGTATTAATTCATTCTGATGTATTCGGACATGTCAATCAAGTGTCCGTCGGTGAGATAAAAATATATGGCGGCTTTCATTGATGACTTTTCCAGGTATGTGTAGATTTATTACCTAAATGAAAAAATCTGATTCGCTTTCAAAGTTCAAAGAGTTCAAAAATGTTGATGAAGTAGAAGTTGGTAAGAAAATTTCTTGCTTGCGAACTAATGATGGTGGGGATTATACCTCAAACGAGTTTGTTGAATTCCGTCGAGAGTTTCGAATAGGTCATCAGTTCTCATGTGCAAACACGCCACAAAACAAATAGCGTAGCAGAAAGGAAGAACAGATACTAAGCAGAAATCTATCGAAGTATGCTTAACGCGAAAAATGTTCCAAGACAATTTTGAGCAGACGCAATGAAGATTGCATCTTTTGTGATCAATAGACTTCCTCAACAAGGGTTAAATTTTCTTTCACCTTTTGACAAGTTGTGAAATATAAAAGCTAGTATTAGTTATTTGCAAGTGTTTGGATGTGTGTGCTATGTTTTTATAGCAGATCATATACGTAACAAAATGGACAAGAAAGCTATCAGGTATATTTTTGTAGGCTATGACAATCAAAGAAAAGAGTGGCGATGTTGTGATCCAACAATAAAAAAGTGTTACACTTCTCGAAATGTAGTATTTGATGAAACTTCTTCATGGTGGTCTTCAGATAAAGGAAGTGTTGCCCGACTCAAATTCTGGAGACCAGCAGGGTTGCTTTCACCATTTATCAGTTTTTAGGAGCTGCCTTCACTTGGTGGGAGGATTTTGAGAGGCGTCGGCCTGTTGGTGCAGCACCTCTTTCCTTGCAGCAGTTCCCCGTTCTCTTTCTAGAGAAGTGCGTGCTGCAGTCTCGCAAGCGGAGCTGTGCATGCAGTTTGAGTGGTTGCGTCAGGGAGAGATGACCATGTCGCAGTACGAGTTGAGGTTCTTCAATTTAGCTCGTCATGCCATTTGTTTGGTTCCGATAGATAGAGAGAGGATTAAGAGGTTTGTTGATGGCCTCACTTATCAGCTTCGTATTCTCATAACCAGAGAGAGGGTTACTGGTGCTACTTTTGAGGAGGTTGTGGATATCTCCCATGAGATTAATTCTGTCCGTCTCCAGGAGCGAGAGGAGAGGGAGGCCAACGGGTCACGAGGATTTGACAGTTATAGTGGTGCTCCTTCAAGAGGTCAGTTTCAGCACGGCAGAGGCCATCCATTCAGGCATGCTCATCCAGCTTGCCCGGGTTATCGTGGGGTGTCATTGGGTCATGGTTCTCATAGTTCTCATTAGGGCCAATCATCAATTAGTGCCCTTCCAGCTCAGAGTTTGTCCCGTGCTCCATAAGTTTAGGGCTCTTCTATGCCAGGTGCATTTGCTAGTCACTTTTGTGCGAGGGGTTCCATTCAGTCCCCTTCTCCAGCACACACCTGGGAGTTATTTTGAGTGTGGAGAGATAGGTTATATGTGGAGGCAGTGTCCTCGTCATCTTGCAAGTTCATCTTAGCAGAGGGGTCAGTCATCAGCTTTAGTGCCAGTTATATCACCACCACCCGCCCAGCCAGATAGGGGTGGAGGTCGGTCAGCTAGAAGTCGCCCCAAAGGGGGAGGTCGATTAGGTGGCGGTCAGGCCCATTTCTATGCACTCCCAGCTAGACCCAATACAATTACTTCACATGCTGTCATCAAAGGTATTGTTTTAGTCTGCTACAGAGATGCCTCTTATTTTTTTATTTGATTGCAGTTCCACCTTTTCTTATGTGTCATCATACTTTGTTCGTTATTTGGGTATGCCCCGTGAGTCTCTTGCTTTACTTGTTCATGTATCTATCCTAATGGGTGATACTGTTGTTGTAAACTGTATGTACCAGTCGTGTGTAGTGACGATTGAGGGTCTAGAGACCCGAGTGGATCATTTATTATTAAGAATGGTGGTTTTTTATATCATTTCGGGCATGGATTGGCTATCTCCGTATCCTGCTATTCTGGACTGACATGCTAAGATAGTCACATTGGCTGTACCGGGTGTACCATGGATCGAGTGACGAGTGTAATTGATTATGTTCCTAGTAGAGTGATCTTAGTCTTGAAGGCCCATCATATGGTTGGGAAGGGTTGTCTTTCGTATCTATCCTTTGTGCGGGGCGTCGTTACCGAGACTCCCAGTATTTATTCTATTACAGTTGTGAGGGATTTTCTCGATGTATTTCCTGCAGAACTGCCAGGCATGCCATATTGATTTTGGTATTGACCTGGTACCGGGAACTCAACCCATTTCTATTCTTATGTATCGTATGGCACCAGCAGAGTTGAAGGAGTTAAAGGAGCAGCTTTAGGAACTCCTTGAAAAGGAGTTCATTCGGCCTAGTATGTTGCCTTGGGGTGTGCCAGTTCTATTTGTGAAGAAGAAGGATGGCACTATGAGGATGTGCATTGATTATAGGCAATTAAACAAGGTAACAATTAAGAACAAGTATCCATTGCCCCGCATTGATGATTTATTCGACCAACTTAAGGGAGCGAGAGTGTTCTCCAAGATTGATCTCGATTCAGGTTATCACCACTTGAAGATCAGGGACTCAGATATTCTTAAGACGGCTTTCAGGACTTGATATGGTCATTATGAGTTCTTGGTGATGTCTTTTGGGCTAACCAATGCCCCAGCAACGTTCATGCATTTAATGAACAGTGTGTTCTGGTCTTATCTTGATTCATTTGTCGGTCTTCATTGATGATACTTTGGTGTATTCGCGTAGTCAGGAGGAGAACGCGGAGTATTTGAGAGTTGTGTTGCAGACATTGAGGGAGGAGAAACTTTTTACAAAATTCTCCAAGTGTAAGTTTTGGCTCAGTTCAGTGTCTTTCTTGGGGCACGTGGTATCCAGCGAAGGTATTCAAGGTAATCCGAAGAAGATAGAGGTGGTTTAGAATTGGCCCAGATCGTCCTCAGCCATAGAAATTCATAGCTTTCTTGGTTTGGCGGGCTATTATCACCAGTTTGTTCAGGGATTCTGATTTACGCATCGCCCCTAACCAAGTTGACTCAGAAGGGTGCTTCAGTTGTATGGTCAGATGAGTGTGAGGAGAGCTTTCACAAGCGCAAGATAGCTTTGACCACAGCTCCAGCGTTGGTTTTGCCATTTAGCTTCAAGTTCATACACCGTGTATTGTGATGATTTGAGAGTTGGGATTGGTTGTGTGTTGATTTAGGAGGGTAGATTTATTGCTTATGCTTCTCGTCAGTTGAATCCCCATGAGAAAAACTACCTCCTTCATAATTTGGAGTTGGCCGCCATAGTTCACGCGTTGAAGATTTGGAGGTATTACTTGTATGGCGTGTCTTGTGAGGTGTTTACTGATCATCACAGTCTTCAGAACTTGTTCAAGCAAAATGATCTTAATTTGAGGTAGCGGAGATGGTTGGAGTTGCTAATGGATTATGATATCACTATATTGTACGATCTGGGAAAGGCCAACGCGGTAGCCGATGCTTTGCACCGAAAGGCGGTGAGTATGGGGAGTTTGACATATATTCTAGTTGGGGAGAGACCTCTTGCCATTGATGTTCAGGCCTTGGCCAATTAGTTCATGAGGTTAGATATTCGGAGCCCAGTTGGGTATTGGCTTGTGTGGTTTCTCGATCTTCCTTATATGATCACATCAGAGAGTGCCAGTATGATGATCCGCATTTGCTTGTCCTTAAGGACAGAGTTCAGTATGATTATGCCAAAGATGTGACCATTGGTAAAGATGTGGTGTTGAGGATCCATGGCCGAATTTGTATGCCCAATATGGATGGGGTTCAGGAGTTGATTCTAGAGGAGGCCCAAAGCTCGCGGTATTCCATTCATACAGGTTCCACGAAGATGTATTAGGATTTGAGGTAGCATTATTGGTGGAGACGAATGAAGAAAGACATTGTGGGATTTGTAGCTCGGTCTCAATTTTCACCAGGTGAAATATGAGCATCAGAGACTGGGTGGCTTACTTCAGCAAATGGATATTCCAAAGTGGAAGTGGGAGAGGATCACTATGGACTTTGTTGTTGGACTTCCACGGACTTTGAGAAAGTTCGATACAATTTGGGTGATTGTGGATCGGCGGACCAAGTCCACACACTTCATGCCCGTGTGCACTACCTATTCTTCAGAGCGGTTGCCAGAGATCTATATCCAGGAGATTGTTCATTTGCATGGTGTCCTCGTTTCCATCATTTTAGATAGGGGCACTCAGTTTATATCATAGTTTTGGAGGTCGGTGCAGCGAGAGTTGGGTACTCAGGTTGAGTTGAGCACAACTTTTCACCCTTAGATGGACGGGCTGCCTGAGCGCACTATTCAGATATTGGAGGGCATGTTGCGTGCTTGTGTATTCGATTTTGAAGGGTCATAGGATCAGTTTCTATCACTTGCAGAGTTTGCTTATAACAACAACTACCAATTGAGTATTTAGATGGCTCCATACGAGGCTTTGTATGGGAGGCAGTGTAGATCTCCCTTCAGTTGGTTCGAGCCCAAGGAGGCTAGGCTATTGGGGACAAATTTGGTGCGGGATGCTTTAGAGAAGGTGAAGGTGATTCAGGAGACGCTTTGTACAATGCAGTCGAGGCAAAAGGCTTATGTTGTCAGGAAGGTTTGAGATGTGTCTTACATGGTTGGCGAGAAGGTTCTGTTGAAGGTTTCACCCATAAAGGATGTCATGAGATTTGGAAGAAATGGAAACTGAGTATGTGGTTCATTGGGCCTTTTAAGGTGCTACGGAGGATTGGGGAGGTGGCTTATGAGCTTGTTTTGACACCAACTTGTCGAGTATGCATCCGGTATTTCATGTTTCTATACTCCGAAAGTATTTTAGGGACTCGTCTCATGTTCTAGATTTCAGCACAATTTAGTAGGGTGATGATTTGATTTATGATGTGGAGCCAATAGCTATTTTGGGTTGTCAAGTTCGGAAGTTGAGGTCAAAGGATATAGCTTCAGTGAAAGTGCAGCGGAGAGGTCGGCCTATGAAGGAGGCTACCGGGGAGATCGAGCGGGAGATACAAAGCAAATATCCTCACATGTTTGAGGCTCCAGGTATATTTTTTGACTCGTTCGAGGACGAACATTTATTTAAGTTGGGGAGGATGTCATGACCCGACTAGTCATCTCATGGGTTTCCGCTTTGTTTCCCCCATATCTACTTCTTTATGCTTTGTTTGTCCGTGTTATGTGGTATCAGGTTGGTTGGATTGAATCCGGAATGATTTTGGTAAGGTTACACTTAGTCTCTTTTGAGGAAGCTTAAGTTGGAAAAGTCACCGAATGTTGACTTATGTGTTAGAGGGCTAGGATGTGAGTTCTGATGGTTCGGTTAGCATCTGGATGTGATTTGGGACTTTGAGTGTGATCAGAATGAGTTTTGAGGTTTGAAGTAGATTTAGGCTTGAATTGGCAAAGTTGATATTTTGGCGATTTTCGGTTGGTAGGTGAGATTTTGATATAGGGGTCGGAATGGAATTCCGAAAGTTGAGTAGTTTTGTTGTGTCATTTGGTTGGGTTTTTCATCAAAAGCATAATTTAGAAGATTTTGGAAATATTCGATGTGTTTTGGTTGATTTGATGTTGTTTGAGGTGTTTTGAGGATTGGAACAAGTTTGAATAAGGTATTGGGACATGTTTGTGCTTTTAGTTTGGGTCTCGAGATGGTTTCGGATGGTTGACGGGGAGTTTGAAGAATTGTTGCGCCTGCAGATTGTGTTCCTTCTGGTATTTTCGCATTTGCGGATAGGGGACCGCATGTGCGATGGCGCATATGCGGAAGAGAGGTTGAAGAAGCGGATTCTGGAGGAGTTGGCAGGGAATCGCAGATGCGGTTTTGAGGCCGCACCTGCAAAGGCGCAGATGCGGGGGTCTTGACTGCAGATGCGTTACCGTAGAAGCGAAAATTGGGCCGCAGATGCGAAAATGACCTGGCAGAAAGTATGAATTGTGGCCTTCGCGATTTGAGCTATTTTCACCATTTCTACTTCGGCTTTAGAGCTTTTTGAACGATTTGAAAGAGGGATTTCAAGGGAACTTCATTGAGGTAAGGAATTTGAACTTAAAACTCGTTCATATGCTATTATTTCACGGATTAGAGCTAGAAACTATGGAAATTAAAGGTGAAAATTTGGGGAAACTAGGGCTTAGAAATTTAGACCTTCTCTTGAGGATTTGAAGGACCATTTGAAGTCGGATTTCAGAACTTTTGATATGTATAAACTCGTAGGAAGATAAGGAATCTATTTATGTAAAAATTATCGAATTCTGAGACGTAGGACCGGGGTTGGATTTTGGTAATTTCAGAATTTGTGTTGTATTTTGATTATTTTCGCTTGGGCTTCGTTCCCTTAGCATATTTTGACGCCTCGTTCTAATTTTGGATAGATTCGATGCGAGTGGAGGCCGATTCGAGGGGCAAAGGCATCGCGAGCTAGAGATTTGATCGGTCGGAGGTGAGTAATGATCGTAAATGATGTTCTGAGGGTTTGAAACCCCGGATTGCCCATCGCAGTGCTATGTTTAGGTGACGCACACGCTTGATGACGAGCGTGGTGTCGTGCATAGTTTGGGATTAAGACTTAGTCCATCCTGATTGACTATTTTACTGTGTATTTGACTGAAATTTATTTGCTATCATCATTATTTGGGCTGAATGTCATATTTGGGATTGGGCCTCGTGGATCTCAAGCAGGAGGCAATCACCAGTTTTTTAAGAAATCAACATAAGTACCTGCTCATTCTTTAGCTAGCGCACCAATTCAGAGGTCAAAGTTTAACAAGATAAACCAAAATTCAAAACAGCAGACTCAGAGTCAAAGGCTAGTGTGGGCTACGGAGTCGCTGGTTTCCCTATCTGCACACGTGTGGTAAGAGGCACCCAGGGTTGTGTCGTTCAAGCATAAAGGGTTGTTTTGGGTGCGGTCAGTAGGGCCACTTCTTGAGTGATTTTTCATCAGCAAAGCAGAACAATGGAGGCAATGTAGCTCAGTTCACTAATTAAGTAGCCCAGCATAACTCTCAGGCCCAACAAGGGTGCGGTGCAGCAAAGTCTAGTAATGCAGGCGGTGGTCAAAACCGCTTGTATGCCCTAGCAGACCGTCAGGATATAGAGGCTCGGGGAGATATTATCACAAGTATGCTAACGATATTCACTTTTGATGTCTACGCTCTTATAGATCCGGGATCCACCCTATCTTATGTAACTCCATATATTGCTAAGAAATTTGGGATAAAACCAGAAAAGTTATGTGCACCTTTTGAAGTATCCACTCCAGTTGGAGAATCAGTTATAGCAAGATGTATCTATAGGGGATGTCCAGTCAAAGTGTATTATCGCCTTACTATAGTAGACTTAGTTATGGTAGACTTCGATATGATCATGCGCATGGATTGGTTAGAGTCCTGTTACGCCACAGTGGGTTGTAGAACCAAAATAGTAAGTTTTGAATTTCCTAGTAAACCAGTCTTAGAATGGAAGGGTGATGCAGTAACACCTAGGGGTAGGATTATTTCCTATCTTAAAGCCATAAAAATGATCTCTAGAGGATATATCTATTACCTAGTTCGGGTTAAGAATGCAAATGCACAGATTCACATTCTCCATTTGGTACCAATTGTAAATGAGTTCTCAGAAGTGTTTCACGGAGTCCCTTCTGATAGAGAGATTGACTTTGGAATTGATCTACTCCCCGCATTAAGCCTATATATATTCCACCTAATAGAATGGCTCCAACAGAGTTAAAAGAGCAAAAAATCCAGTTGAAATATTTTCTAGATAAGGGATTCATAAGGCCAAGTGTCTCACCTTGGGACACACCGGTCTTGTTTGTCCGAAAGAAAGGATAAGTCTTTACGCATGTGCACTGACTATCATCAGTTGAATAAAGTCACCATCAAGAACAATTACCCTCTTCCAATAATAGATGATTTATTTGATCAACTTCAGGGTGCCCAATATTATTCCAAGATTGACCTTAGATCGGGATACCATTAGTTAAAGGTTAAGGAAGTCGATATTCCCAAAACATCTTTCAGGAATCGATATGGGCATTTCAAATTTTTGGTATTGTCATTTGGTTTAATGAATGCACCGGCGGCTTTCATGGACCTTATGAATAGGGTCTTTAAGCCCTATCTTGATTTGTTCGTTATTGTGTTTATTGATGACATCTTGATTCATTCTCGTAGCGAGACTGACCATGCAGAACATCTCAAAATTGTATGGCGACACTTTAGGATCACAAGCTATATATAGAATTTTCTAAGTGTGAATTCTAGTTGAAATCAGTAGCATTTTTGGGACACATCATATCAGGGGAAGGCGTGAAGGTTGATTTTTAAAAAATAGAGGCAATGAAGAATTGGCCTAGACCCGCCTCAATATCTAATATAAGAAGTTTCTTGGGTATAGCAGGCTATTATAGGCATTTCACAGAGGGATTTTCTTCTATCTCATTCCCTTTGACTAGATTAACTTAGAAGAAGGTCAAGTTTCAATAGTCATACGCTTGCAAGAAAAGTTTCGAGGAGTTAAAGAAGAGGTTGACATCATCTCCAGTCTTGACACTACCGGAACGAACCAAAGAGTTCATGGTTTATTGTGATGCTTCATGGGTTGGTCTTGGGTGCATATTAATGCAGCATAGTAAAGTCAGCCTACCCATCAAGACAACGCAAGGCTCACGAGAAGAATTATCTGACTCACGATCTTGAATTAGCAGCTGTGGTGTTTGCGCTTAAGATCTGGTGCCATTGTTTGTATGGGGTGCGTGTTGACATTTTTTGCTGATCACAAGAGCCTACAATACATCTTCAAGAAAAGAGAATTGAATCTACGTCAGAGGAGGTGGCTCGAATTACTTAAAGATTATGATGTTGATATCCTCTATCATCCGGGGAAGGCCAATGTTGTAGCTGATGCTCTCAGTCGGCATTCTATGGGAAGCTTAGCTCATGTTGAGGTAGACAATCGAACTATGATAAAGGAAGTCCACCACTTAACAAGTATAAGAGTTTGGCTTTTGGACTCTGAAGATGGTGGAGTTGTTCTTTGGAACATGACTGAATCCTCCTTAGCATCTGAAGTGAAGAAAAAGTAGCTCAGTGATCCCTACTTAATTCAGCTGAATGAGGGAATTCACAAATACAAGACCATAGCTTTTGAACAGCAGAAATGATTGTACTTTGAGGTACAGAGGCAGACTATGCATTCCAAACATAGATGGGCTCAGAGAGAGGATTATGTCAGAAGCCCATAATTACATGTATTCTATTCACCTAGGTTCTACAAAGATGTATCATGATCTTAAGGAGATTTATTGGTGGAACGATATAAAAAAGAACATAACAGATTTTGTGGCTAAGTGTCCAAACTGTCAACAGGTGAAAGTTGAACATCAGAGGCCTTGTGGTTTAACTCATAGTATAGAAATTCCCATTTGGAAATGGGAAATAATAAACATGGACTTCATAACAGGTCTACCTCACTCGTTTCGGAAGCATGATTCGATTTGGTGATTGTAGTCCGACTTACTAAGTCAGCTCACTTCTTGCTAGTAAAGACTACGGATTCGGCTGAGGATTATGCCAAGTTGTATATCCAAGAAATTTTTCGATTGCATGGGAATCCTTTGTCCATCATCTCATATCGTGGTGTTCAGTTCACAAAGAACTTTTGGAAATCCTTTCAGAAGGGGTTGGGCACAAAGGTGAACCTCAACACCATTTTTCATACTCAGACATATGGACACGCGAAACGCACCATTCAGACTCTTGAGGATATATTGAGGGCGTGTGTTATCGATTTTAAAGGTAATTGGGATGATCATCTATCCCTCATTGAGTTTTCTTATAATAAAAACTATTACTCTAGTATAAAGATGGCACTGTACAAAGCTCTGTATGGGCAAAGGTGTAGATCACCAATTGGTTGGTTTGAAGTTGGCGAAGTGGAGTTGTTAGGATCCGATTTGGTCTATCAGACGATGGAGAAAGTCAAGTAGATTTAAGATCATTTTAAGACGGCTCAGAGTCACCAAAAGTCCTATTCGGGCATGCGGTATGGAGAACTAGAGTTTCAAGTGGATGATTGGGTGTTTTTGAAAGTTTCGCCGATGAAAGGCATCATGTGATTTGGGAAGAAAAGGAAGCTTAGCCCCAACTATATTGGGGCATATAGAATCCTGCGAAGGATCAAGCAGGTGGCTTATGTCACACCCCTTTTTTATCAAAACTTTCCACTAAACCCTCTTAAATTAATAAAAGTGTCTAGAACAGTGTTGTCAAAGGCGCGCTTAAAGCGCGCTTAAGCCCTGAAGCGAGGCTCAAAACATGTTGAGCGCTTCGCCTAGCATTGTGTGCGCTTTAGTGTGGCACCAAGGCTCTAAGTCATACTTTTACTTGCCAATGAGTATAATCCCGAAAAGGCGACACTAAACAAATGATGTTTCACTTTCTAGTAAATTTTTTCTAATTTCTTTGTCCATATATTTATTATTCATGCTTTTAATTATTAGTCTTGGACTACATATACATATTTTTACTATTTCTCTCGTTGCGCCTTTTTTCATTAAAGCTCACGCTTTATTTGCGCTTTGCGCTTAAAGCCTTAGCGAACCTTAGAGCTTTTTTGCGCTTTTCGCATTTGATAACACTGGTCTAGAAAAGGCTTGAAAAGAGTTTTCAATTTTGAAAGTAACAAAATGGTGTTTAAAAGGAAGTAACTCAGAGTCGCCACCTACATTGATTTCGGTGTGCCAGGCCACCATTTTTAAAATGATTTTCTTTTAAAACACTTTAGACTCCAAAACTAAGTCTGCACCAGAGATTCGGGTAAGGGGTTCATTTGACTCGGGGAGAAGGTGTTAGGCACTCCCCAAGTCCCGTGAAGGTCACGGTTGCGCACTCGATATTGTTGGCTTTCAAAATGTTCGAATTGAGGTAAAACACATAAAAATAGAATAAGCACACAAGAGGCTCGAGGTCGTCCCCACCTAAATGAAAGAAAATAAAAAGAAAAAGAAAAGAAAAATCCTAAGCTAATCTATACTACGACTTCTCTGCCATGCTCGTCGAGCCCTCCAAAATATTTACATTGTTCTTCGAGGTATACCCCGGATAATAATATTTACAAACTTAATAGGGCATTCCCCGGATAATGAACTAAAGGAAACGACCTCTCGCCTCAAAATAACAAATATCCTAAAGATTGCCTACCCATGTGTTGTCGACCTAAAGGATGATATTAGAGATTGTATCAGCATAACAAAATATAGCAAGCTAACGTAACTTCCATTATCAAAGTCCAAACCCCCACAACCACATTCATTAGATTAGATCTGTAAATGAGGAACAACTATCATTTCTTAGCTTAATCATTTAATGTTTAAACAATGCTAATTCACGTTATGTAATTAAACATAAATTATAATCTAGAACACCTAAAATCTACTTAAGTTCTGAAAACCAGCAAACAACCAACATGCCAAACATGTAATCACAATATTTATACCATCTAAAAGCATGAATAGGACAAAAAAGACTAAGAGAAACAAGGCAAGAATCAGACCTCAAGTGAGCCGAGACAAGCTTCAAAACTCGATCCAATATGAAATTTCAGGCCCAGCAATTTACAACAGAATGAGAACTCGAACCACAAAAATCGATGGTAAACCTTTCGCCGGTAGCTTCGATTGCGCTTGAATGGTGGGGGCGTTGAACACAAATCTTACTAATTCAAAACTGGAACATGAATTTTTGAAATGTGAAAGAAGCAAAACAGAAACCACTAAGCTTGAACCAACAAATGCCGGACTCTCGTTTCAGCATTGAACACTAGAGGAGACTGATTTTCTCCTGACTTTTCTGTGTATTCTCTATGGAAAATGAATAACAAGAAGAAAGAAGCTCCCCGTGTTGCCCTTTTCGCTTGGGAGCAGATTTGGAGTCCCTTTCTCTTGTATCCAGCTCCTTCTGTGTGCTATGGCTGATGTTATATAGAAAATGGAGGAACAGAGGCGTTTTTATCAGAGAAGGGGTCACGTATGGCTGAAGCTCGATTTTACGGCGAGCGGCTGAAGGGTCTGTTTTGGTCGGAACTGCTGGCTTTTGTGATGATGGCTACTGTGAGGTGGTTGTTGGTCGCTTGCGGTTGACGGGCTGGTGGTCGTTTGCTGAAGTGAAGCAGCAGGTCGCGGCTAGAGCTCAGGGATGGTGAAGAAACAGCTTGTGGTCGTTGGAAGGCTGGTCGGTGACTGTGTGGTGTTGATGGCGACGGGAGGTGTGGGTGAGCAGGCGGCGGCTGTGGGTTAGGTAACGGCGGCGGCGGCTATAGGGTTCTTTGGAGAAGGCTGGGCGGCTGGTTTCTCTCTAAGGGTCTGTTTGGTCGGAGCTGATGGCGAAGTGGGGGGGTGGCGGCTACAGGGGTTTCTGGCGGCTGGTGTTCAGAATTTTTCTGCTAGGGTTTGTTTTTGTTGTCTCTTATTATGAAGATGAGACTAGGGTACCAAAAACGGACGGGTGAATGGGTTTGGGCTGGGTTGAAAATGGGTCAGGTATGTTGGGTAAGGTACTTTGGGCTTTAAATTTGGGCTTAAAGTCTAAAAATTATTAACAAAATACTACTAGAATATTAATAATTGACTTTAATTAATCATAAATTTACATTGATATGAAATAAAGGTGTCTAACCGGTGGGTCGGGCCGGTCCGGGCCCAATTTTTTTGAACCCGTACGGGTTCCTTACCGGGCCGGTTCCGGGCTCCTTCTTAGCGGGCTTAACGGGTTGGGGTATTTTCGAGTAAAAATTGACCCGTACGGGTTACGGGTTAAAGGGGCCGGGCCGGGCCGGGTTTAACGTTTTTTAAATTTTTTTGTAAATTCGTATAACTATTATAATTTATTTTAATAGTTTGTAACTTTGTATTAATTTAAAGAACACAAAGTAAATGAGAAAAACTTGCACTTATAAAGTTTCAATGTAAGACTTTAAGTTTTTATTTCAAAATTAAGTTAGATTTATAAAGTTTCAATTTAAGAGTTTAAGTTATAATTTAAAAATTAAAGTTTCAATTTAAGACTTTAAGTTTGAAACTTTGAAGTTAAAAATTGAAGTTTCAATTTAAGACTTTAAGTTTGAATTTCTAAATAAAAGTTTCAATTTAACACTTTAAGTTTGATTTTCAAAATTAAAGTTTCAATTTAAGAATTTAAGTTTGAAACATTGAAGTTTGAATTTCAAAATTAAATTTGTAAAGTTTCAATTTAAGATTTTAAGTTTGAATTTCAAAATTAAAATGTTAAAGTTTCAATTTAACATTTTAACTTTGAATTTCAAATTTAAAGTTTCAATTTAAGTTATATTAAGAATTTGTATTACTTTAAAATATAAATTAAAGAATATAAGGAATATGAGAAAAATTGCACTTGCTGCAAATTGCAAGTGGTTCTTTTATTTCATATTTCATAACTCAAATTTAAAACTTACAAATTGAATGTTTACATATTTTAAGACTTGAACAAATAACAATAAGTAAATTCAAATATTTTGCATTGCCCTGCTAAGTTCATCATAATCAATATGAACTGATTGGCCTTCTTCTGGAATATTTAATTCGGATGGGTGACCACTTGTTAATATATCTCCAAGTTCCTCGTCTTCTGGGCGATTAACATCTTTATGTCCTTGATTTCTTCTTTCCGATCTAATCCAATCTCTAATACATACTAAAACTTCCAAAGCATTGCTTCCTAATGAGTGACGCGTATCTCCAAGTTGTTGTCTTGCTTGGCTAAATGCACTCTCGGATGCAACAGTTGAAATTGGCACATTCATCACGTCCCTAGCCATTGCGTAGAGAACAAGAAATTGCTTTCCATTTTCATGCCACCACCCCAACGGTGAAAAATCCTTTGTGCGAGGCTCATTTTGTTTCTGCAAGTAGAATTAAAGTTCATCAATGTTCCTGCAACTTGTTTGAGTGTTAGAAAAAGTAGAAAAAATATTAAAACTTTCATCTAATCCTTCATCTTCAGTCAATGTAGCAGAAGTGCTACATTGCATAATAGAATTATTAACATTACCTGCAGCTATATCAATTACATTTGCATAATAATTATATAATTGCTGTAAATAATCATTTAAATTGTTCATAGAAGTATATAAATTTGGGGTTTCAGTTTCTCCAATCTCCATATAAGTATATAAAACATTCATTAATTGATGACAATCAGACATTTTAATTGAAGGATTTAAAATTGCACCAATTAAGTAAATCGGAGGAATTGGAAAGAAATATTTTTTTGAATTTGTCTTGCATATTTGTCACAACAGCCGTATATTTTTCTTTTTTCTTAAATTCAAAGAGTAGAAAAGAAATTTCCGATATATGTACTAAACCCATAGCAATAGTAGGGTAATAAGATCCAGAAAACTCAACAGTAGAAGTATAAAATTTATGTAAAAATTTAACAACATCATTAATGACCGCCCAAGTATCAGTTGTTAACATACGACTTGGATTCGTACAATGTGCATTAGCTTTCAGTTATTGGATATCTATATTTATAGCAAACTTTTAAAAATAAATATGTATAGTTCCATCTAGTAACTATTTCTTCTGGCATGAATCGGGGTTGAAGGTTATGTTGGACACACTTATCTTTAAATTCCCTTATTCTATAATGTCTATTATTTCCTTTAATTACACCAACTGCTCTTCTAACAAGACTAATCTCTGTTGAAAATAAATCTAGGCCACTTTTAACAATTAAATTATACACATGACATGCACACCTAACATGAAAAGTTTCATTAACAAGTGGTTGCAAATGCAATTTTAATATTGAAATTGCGGCAGTGTTGTTAGAAGCATTATCAAAAGACATACATAATATTTTTTGTTTGAGATTATAAAATTCTACAACTTCACAAATAGTGCTGCTTATAAATGCAGTGGTATGACTTTGATCTTCATCATATCTAAAAGAAATAATACGTTTTTGCATAACAGTATTATCATCTATCCAATGGCATGTAACAGTAATATATTCACGTCCATTAACAGCTTGACCAATATCAGAAGTTAGAGATACTCTACAAGGAAGTTTTTCAAACAAATAACGTAAATATGTTTGATATTTTCCGTGAAGTCTGAAAATATCAGCTCTACAAGTACTCCTATGTATACCTTTAAATAATGGATTGTATATTCTTTGAATATATATAACATAATATGACGAAGAAGCAAACGAAAAAGGTAGACAACCTAAAGCAATTATTTTCGCTAATTCCGCACGATCCTTCATTTTATCATATTTTACTAACCCTCCAGTAGTAGGGTTAATAGTTGTTTGACTATCATCACCATCTAGGCCCCATTATATCGGGTGTGAAATTCTCATATGCCTACTAAGCGTTCCAGTTCCCCCTAAATTTCCTCCAGTCAAATGTTTAAATGAATCTTTACAAATTTTGCATCTCACTCTATCAGAACCTTCAATTAATTCAAAAAAATTCCAAACCTTACTTCTTTTTCTACGATTAGTCGTCGAAGCCGTAGGTGGTCTACCACTAGTGCCACGACCACCACCCCTTGTACCAACTCCAACACTACCTACCACAGCACTAGGTGCACTAGTAGGTGTAGCAGGTATCTCTTCTTCAATTCCTATTTCATTATCTTCTATTCCATAATCTTCTTGTAATTGATCATAATCTATATTTTCATTAGGCGATGTTTCGGGAACAATAGATATTGGGCTATTACTACCAGATGCTGAAGAATTATCTCTACTTTTACTCCCCATACCAGTAACTTTTCTACACACTTTTTAGCAGCACTAAACATATTGTGAAATTTAAGAAATAAATAAGCTCAAAATAAATATGCAATTGAAATATTAATAAGAGAAAGAGTTGGAGGGAGTGCACCGAATTGGAGCACTTGGAGCCAAATAAATTCGAAGATGAAATGAGAAATTATTAAGACTTGAAGTTGAAGACTTGAAGTCTTGAACTAGATAATTAGAGAATAGGTGAATGAGAGAATTTGAGATTGAGATGAGAATTTTGAGTGAGAAATGAAGAAGGGGGGGGGAGGTATTTATAGATTTACATAAGGCTACATTTGTAAATTAAAAATGTGTTAAAAATTAAAAAAATGGCCAAAACTTAAATAGATCCGTTGGCCAACGGATTTTTTTGATTATAGCCGTTTGGGGTGGGCCCCATATATCTGAATTTAAAAAAAAAAAAAAAAAAGATCGTTGAACCGGGCCGGGCCGGGCGGGTTTGCCCGTTAAGGGTACTGTTTTGCCGGACCGGGCCTACCCGGTTCCGGTTAATCGTTCACAAAAAAATCCCGGAACTAACCCCTACCCCATGATAACCCATCCCACCCGGCCCCTTTTCTACCGGTCCGGGCCGGTTCCGATTTCTACCGGTCTGGGCCGGTCCGGAACCGGTCCAACCCGGCCCGTTTAACAGGTTTAATACGAAACCACTAGTTTTTAAAAATTATATATTAAAATCAAGGCAGAGAAAAGTTAATTAGAATGATAGCAAACTTAATTTAATATTACTACAAAAGACTAATGGTCTTAACTTAAATAGAAAGATAAAAGATAAAATTGAACAAAAAATATTTTTTGTTTTCGAATTTTATGTTCTAATGTTAGATTAAAATTGAAAAATAGGCTAAACCCTATTGAAATTAAAATAACTAAATATTTTAAAAATACTACTTTTAAAAATTGCGTGGGTCAAAAATTACGTGCTTACAGCTTATGAGTTAGAATTGCCAGAAGAAATTGTTGTTGTACACTAGTGTTTCACGTGTCTATGTTAAAGAAATTCCTGGGAGACCCTTCTCTTGTGGTTCCTACGAAGACTATAGGGGTTAAAGACAGCCTGACTTACGTAAAAATTCCAGTGGCTATCTTTGATCGTAAAATCAGCAAGCTCAGAACCTAGGAAATTGCTTTAGTGAAAGTGCTTTGGAGAAATCAAAAGGTTGAAAAGGCAACGTGGGAAGACGAAGAAGACATGAAGTCCAGATATCCCCATCTCTTTGAAGAGCAAGCAGAGAATCCAGACGGTAACTAACTTTCTCCCCCACACCTTATATAACAATCTCCATGTCTTTCAGTGTTTAGTCAGTTTAGTAGCCATTCAGTCTAGTATCTCATCAGTTCAGTAATCTTGTATTCATTTAGTTTAGTATGCAAGTGTTGATGAATGTTCATGCTCCCACCAAACCCATTTAAGGTCCGAAGATTGCTGAAGATACAGCAAGGACAATCGTTCGAGGATGAATGATCCAAACGGGGAGATAATGTAACACCCCATAAATTTGAATTGGTTGTGGATACATTAAATGATTATTAATGTGATGGTAATCAATTTTTTATGATAATAAATATACGAGGCATATCATAAGTGATTTAGGGTCCAAGGAGAGATCTAAGTCTTAGCCAAGTCGAAAAATTACATGATAGACAAAAATTCTAAATGAGTGTGCATAAGACCATAATTTCGATGAGGATATCTACAGAGTATCAAATAAAAGTTCTTTGAGTCTAGTTTCTAATGCTTCAAACCGTTCGTCATTTGGACTTTCCTACAAAAAGTTATGACCAAATTACAAAAGGTTGGTGAAGGACTTCGCATATACGAAGCATCCGAGGCCGCATCCGAAAAGAGGGGCTGGTAGTGAAGTGTTGCCATAGCATCCTAGCTCCTGAGTAGAGGACTATTCGGATGTGAAGAATCCATGCCCGCGTCCGAAATCTAGGCTTATAAACACAATTTCGGGATTCATTTTCCCCATTCTATTTGGACGACCCTTGAGGTTCTTATTCACCCACTCAAGAGAACCAACTCCTACCCTCTTCAAGGTAAGCAATTCCCATTATCTTGGTGTAAAATTCTATCATTTCTACACTAGTATTAATGAAATCTACATATAACATATATAGATCTTCAAGAACTCAAAGGACGT
Source organism: Nicotiana noctiflora (assembly GCA_032618575.1). Classification (NCBI taxonomy): domain Eukaryota; kingdom Viridiplantae; phylum Streptophyta; class Magnoliopsida; order Solanales; family Solanaceae; genus Nicotiana; species Nicotiana noctiflora. The sequence goes on along the minus strand of JASVEL010007943.1, from coordinate 46,442 downwards.
TTTTGTAAGATTGCTTCCAAAAATGTAATTTTACAGCCTTAGCTTACATGTATGGATTTATTAAGGGAATATGAGTATGAATAAGTAATAGAACTCTTGGTATGGTGATTGGAAGCCATTAAATTCTCAATTTGATTACATAACTATGGAAGAGATAGAATAAATGATTATTCAATGGAACTCTGTTGGTTGGGTGTGGATGGATAGTCACATATGTGATGTTGAAAGTTATATATTAGTTAATCATGATTGTGGGATAAATTTTTGATGAATGGTGGTAGTTAGAAAAACTAAATATATGGTGATGAGATGTAGAGATTTATGCCTACAATGTATCTGATAATATACCTAAATGGTTTAAGTTATGAAAATTGTTACTAATATTGGTTTCATTGAATGTTGTTATTGTAGATTGAAGGTTCTTAGTATTGTTGATCATTGTAGTATCACTAAGGGGAGAAACTGAGGTATGTGAAGCTAACTCTTTACATTTGGCAATGTCTATGATTTTCCCTACGTCCCATTCATTATGACTATTACTAGTTTCCTCGGAAAGTAATTATGCCAAGTTCCATGAATGGTAGTAGAACTTCTATTCTCTAGATGGCATAGTTTCATAATCATTCAATATTATATGAGTTTCAATTATGACAAATCAACTTATTATGAATACATATCTCAATCTAGCCATATTCATTATTCTGGTATAATGTCAGTTTGATGTATTGCAGTATGATTCTCAGTTCGTGATTCTAAGTTCCTGAATGTTGAACGCATGTATTTGAGCCTGAGGCCATATTTATGTATACATATACTTGGGCCCGAGATCGCAGTTTGCACATATACATATATCGCGGTCTATTTATTCAAATAAACAATTGGTTCATCATTCAGAATATGAAGTATTGACCTTACTTTCTATGTTTAGTTCAATTACTAGTTATCAATTTCAGTTAAATATTTGCAGTTCTTTCCTTCAGTTGTTTTACATACCATTGCAATTTAATTATACTGACGTTCCTTTTTTCCCGGGGCCTGCATCTTGCGATGCAAATAATAATTTACAGGTTGATGATTCGTCTTGCTATGACATCTCGTATCAGCTATTGGTGAGCCCTAGTTTTTCGGGGCATTATCCCTCCCTTTTTCAGTCATAATGATATTTCAGTTAATAAAGTATACTGGGGACCTTATCCCGATAAACATTTAGTATTTTTTTAGTATTCTTTAGAGGTTCCGTAAACCATAACCCAGTCGGTCAGATATTAGCAGGCTTTTATGTGTTAGCCTTGTCGGCTACTCGTTTATACTTGCACACCTTTCAATATTTTTCGCATCTATGATATTTCAGTTAGACTCTTTAGTAGATCATCATGTTATATATTTAAATCTAGCTTACAGTTATACCATGTGTTTATCCAGCCATACAATTGGTTCGCTCGGTCACATGCAGTCAACCATTGAGTGTCGTGTTACGCCTAGTCATGGTTTGGGACGTGACATTATGCTTCTTTTGTCCCCTTTTTTGATGTATAAATATATTGAAATTCTTTTACTTTATTCCTCTATCTCCCCTTCTCGAATTATTTAATAGGAACCTTTCCGATATCCCATGTTAATTTATGACAAACGAAATTAGTTCTATTTATGATCTTTCCACTAAAAACTTTGTTGGTACATGATATTTAATTTTAGCTTATGACAAATACAACAAATACAAATTGCTGTGATAACTAAATAAAAAGTTAAGAATTAATGCATTGTATCCCATTTGAAATACAATACATGTACAATACTAGCGTAATGCAAATTACTACAAAATGTACAAAATACAAAATTTCCTTGAAATAATTTGCCTGAAACAAGATCGAAATGCTTAAGAAGTCATAAAATTCGAACTTTATAAATAATGAACAAAGTAAACATTAAATAATCATGGCCAATACAATATTTGATATTCAAAATGCTAAACAAAGTCTACTTCTCTTGCATACCAAAATTTATAGCAAATATTTTTCTAATGTAGGAGAAATAAAAAATAAAATTGACATAATTAGTTTGTAATATTCTCACAATTTCATCCCAATAAATATTTTTGCCAACATAGCAGATAAAATAACACTTGTTGCATTTTCATATGTTATCACTTCTTCACATCTTCAATAGCCGAGCTTGAAGATTGCTATTCATGTGATCAATTTGTTGTTTGAAATTTGTTGAAGGCTTCTAAAGCTTCATCATAATATTGGAAAGCTTGGAAGTAGCTACCATCGACTCCAACAGTCATATTAACATTTACAGTCCAATATTTATATAATCTCGGCTTCTTACCACAAAATACAACAACAACCTTCGATTTTATATTTTTTTTATACCATTAATTGATTTTCCAAATTCGTTGAGCGCAGATAAGGCCGCATCATGAGATATGCAAGACTGAAAGATGCTACGCTTAACCACGATAATCATAGGAGAACATTCACTCCATAAGTAGTATATTCTTAGTCTTTACCAGAAAATACAACTTAAATTATTGAAGCATTGTGCTTGTTCAACTGCACCATTGTTGATTTCTTAGTTTGTTCATTCACACTTACAAGAACAGGGAGTATAAGAGATGAAGACACAGTCAAGTATTAGCTTTGTTTAAGTATTAGGGCTTTGAGGAGGAATAAAATATACCTTAGGGTTTTGTTTTCGGCCATCAAGGGTTGTTTAAATATTAGGGTTTTGAAGACCTTATTATACAAAAGATATACAAAATACACAATCAAGTATATGTATATTGATAAATAAATTCGAAATATATATACATATACCAGAGAAAAAGATGGAAAAATAAGTTTATGGAAAAGAGGGAGAGGAAAGATCTCCAGAGATTCTTATCTCATTCCATTCCAGTGGCTCAACCAGTAACTAATAGCGAAAACTCAAAAATCCATGGGATGAGAAGCACCCGAGCTCATTCCCTTCGCTTCCTGGGCCCAAAGCAGTGTAGTCTTTCCTGGCCAAATTAAGGATTTGGGGCTTTGAATTCTTGATATTTTCCATGTATTGAAAAGACAAGCATTTAATGGATAAGAAAGAATCAGGGAGAGAAACTCAAAACCTAACGGAAAGGGCATTTTGATATAAAATTAGCAAAGAACCTCCAATGTGGGTATGATTTGACATTAATAATCTCATTTGGGTAATTGTGGACAAAAAGAGCATGGCAGAAAGGAAATTTCCTTTAAGATATTACGGTTTAATCTGAAATTGCTTAATATTTTTTTTCTTTTTCAAAAAACATAATTTTGTAGTAGTAAATGATAGTGCATCGAGATATATCTTTTCCCTAACATCAAAGCATGTTTACTTATAAAAAGTGCATCAAAATATGTGCATTTTTAAATATGAAAGTCTAAAAAACGGTTGTAGGGATTTAGGGTTAACCTAATTTAATAGCCAAAGTAAAAATAAAAATTAAATCCATACCAAAAAAAATTTAAAATATAATCATGCAGTTATATGTTCAAAGGCCCTCGTTATATTATTAAAAAGTAAAAAAAAAAAAAAATAGATGAAGCCCCCGTCAAATATAAAAAATTGTCATAGCATAAATTGCACCAAACACTAAAACTAGATAAAAAGTATACGAAACTGCATCTTTTAAAGTTGCATCATACTCTAAAAATAGACAAAAATAACAGAAATGTGAGTTCATATTAAATCATTTTTCTCGCAATCTATATTAAGTTTAACTATCAGAATTTATTTAGAGCCCGTTGGAAAGCCATAAGAAATTGCATTTGAGTATAGTTGGATATACTTATAGTTTGGTTTGTTTGTTAGGCCAAGTAATTACTTAGTTTGTTAGGAATTAAGTATAATTGAGAGCAATGTTTAAGATGATGCATTTTACATCTGATGAGGTGAGGCGTAAGCCCTGAGATGTGGGGCGTAAGTCCCACGGATCTTTAAATTTTACTAATTTCAAGAATTTTAAAATAGAATAAAATAAAAAATAATTGTAAATTACATTAAAATAACGAAATTATAAAACAATCTATTTAAAATATTTATAAATTATAATTCAACATCTGTATATATATATATTTTTTTTGGTAATTATATTTTTCATTAATCACCAAAAGAGGCCTTTACAAATCAGTAGAATTATCCTCATCTCACTTACTCTTTACATGTTGTCTAAATCTAACATATACTATGAGCAATACATAAGAAAATCATACACAAGCTGATTAGTTGCTACATTATTTTCAGAAACTAAGCTGCTGTAGTTTTGCTCTCATTCCTCCGTGAGCTCGAATATTACAAACACATGCCATTTCTCTTGCTACATGCTCCGTAGTCCTGCTTGTCCCCTCAAATATTGTACTATTTCTCTCCCTCCAAAGTCCATAAACATATTATGCATACACCATTTTCAGTAGTCTGGCTGCACATGACTTCCCCTTAGATTTCGCTGTTATCCATGCCATCATTTGTGCATAATCAAGATTGGGATTCACCTGGAGTTGTAACCATTGCATAAGTCTTTCCCATACCGCTTTGTCAAAACTGTATTCACCAAACAGATGTGTGTGTGTTTCATCCGCTCCATTGCACAAATAACATATTATACTCACTTGTATTCCCCATTTTACAAGTCTATCTGTTGTCATTAAGCTACCATGGCATTGCATCATGATAAATCTTGCCTTAGGCCTAGCATCATTGTGAAACATTAAAGCTCTCCAAGTCACCTTGCTATGATTTTCCTGCATGCCTAGATATATCTGCTTGATACCATTATGACTGATTTGAGATGTAGGCACTTGTTGAATTATCTCTCTAGCTTCTATGATTTTCCTCACCATCCAGCTGGCCTCTTGGGGTATGTTCTTCTCCATTATGCTTTGACCTTTTATGTAGTATGTGTGGATCCATTTTGTCCATATCTTGTCTTTTTTTCTTTGTCAAATCCCAATAGACTTTAGCGATAGCAGTTCTATTCTAGATTCTGATATTCAGAAGATTATACCCTCCAACAAATATAGGTAAACACATTCTATCCCATGCTATCAAAGCTCTCTCGGTAATTGCATTAGCACCAGACCAAATATAGCTTCTGCAGTATGATTCAATATTTTTCCATTAAATATTTTTTCCTTAATATATGATGGAGTCTACAAATGCTTGTTTTTAACAAATTTAATGGACCAAAACTGGTCAGCAATATATTTAAGGGACCATTGGAACCTAACCCCAAAGATAACGTACCGATTTTTTTTTTCTTGACCGTGTTTTGTCTTTTCTCTCCTTTATTCAACTATATTAATTCTTTTCAAAAAGATGCATTAAAATTTAAACGAAACTCGGGTGTAGCAACTCCCAATTGGTAGACAAATCTGAAATCTGCGCCTTTTCACAGGTTTTTCAAGTTACAGAAATATCGATCCACAGATACTCTGTTTTAAATTCGCATTTTCACCTTCTTTGATGGTATTTTTTGGATTTAGGTTACAGTAAATTATCTTGCTAAAAGTGAAAAAAAGAAGAGGAGGAAGAAGTAGAAGAAGAGAGGAGATGGATCCGGATTCAGTGAAATCAACTCTCTCTAATTTAGCATTTGGAAATGTAATGGCTGCTGCTGCTCGTGATTACCAGAAGGTATTTGTACTTTATCTTTCCCTCTGATTTGAATCTCTCGTTTTTTATTAATTTGGACAGTTAAATGGACCTGATTAGAGTAAAGGTTGGATTTTTATGTGCAGAAAATAAAAGTAAAGTTTGGATATTTGTATCCAAATAAAGCGGAAAATGTTACTAACGATGTATATAGCAAATTTCTACTAGTTTGGGATTGAGGCATAGTTTTATTGTAGTAAAGTTTGGACTTTTATGTATTCATGTGAGACAGGTGTAATTGTATGTATATGTATATTGATAGTTTGATACTATGAATTCTTAAAATTCTGTACTAAGAATTCTATCCAGATGTTTGTGATGGAGCATTAAATTGTTTTACTTACCAAAGAGTCAACTCTGCATGCACCATTTCTCCTTGAGGCTCAGGTAATTACTTTTCAGCAAATTAATAAAATTGGGTGCATTTGTCATGAAAGAAAATATTTTCAAAATCAGTAGAATTTACCTCCTTTTTCCTACAACTAGTAAGGATTGGTATGGAACTCTTCATAATTATGGCGTGCTAATGTGAAGTATACTTTTCTGGTGCCTCAAGCTTATCTAATGGAGTAATTGTATTTAAAAGACACTAAGAAAGCGCAACAACAGTATTTACATCAGTAGCCAAGCAACTAAGGCCTACAGGCTGTGTCGCTATTGTGTGGCTAGATTAATGCTGCATCCGGTCTCAGGATAAAGGCGTCCTTCTATGGGAAATACTGAGAATTATTTACTATGTTATCTGTTTATTTCAATATCCATACTCCAATTACTAACCATTTAAGACCGCTATTTTTTGTTAATAAGCTAAGATGAAGCCACTTAGATATAATGAGTTAAGTCAACATTTTGCGGGAGTTAGACCTTAATCTTACTTGCTATTTCTTTGAGATAACCTAATGTTTGATATTGATAGTTAAATCATTGTAATATACCTCAAAACATCCAGCAGTTTTAGTTAGTTAAACTACTGACCATTGTATGCAACTTCACCCTTTAGGAAGTGCTGGCTCAAGAGAAGGCGCAAGCATCATCTTCTGTTAATCAAGACGTAGATCTTGATGAACTGATGGATGTAAGTTTGCGTATCCATTGCTGTCTCTCCTTCTAGGCACATAATTTGCATGCACGTTTACTTGTTCATTGTGCTTTTAACAGGACCCTGAGCTGGAAAAGTTGCATGCAGATAGGATTGCGGCTCTCAAGGTCTGTTATTTTGTCTTGCCTGCAGGTCAACACAGTTATTTATATCTGGAGGCAAAGTGCCTGATCGTTGAACAATTGTTTTGTCTTGATTCTGCTCTACAGAAAGAAGCTGAGAAGCGACAAGCTCTAAAAAGGCAAGGGCATGGAGAATATCGAGAGATTAGTGAAGGAGATTTTTTGGGTGAAGTTACTGGTTGTGAGAAAGTGATTTGTCACTTCTACCATCGGGAGTTCTATCGATGCAAGTAAGGACTTACATGTTTTACTGTCTACTTCCCTTCCCACATAAAAGAAAGAGACATAAGAGGAGGGTTATTTCTGGATAGCTGTTTCTGTTATTTTTTGCTGCTATCGGTGTTTGAGATAGAGCGGGGGGGGGGGGGGGGTAATTTCCAAGTTAGATCAATTTTGGTATATCTCATACTGTAGATTTGTAGTTCGAGTTTCTTAGAAGTCAGTAGCGCAAGAACTTCAGTCTGTAATCTGATGCAACAAGCTTGACACTCATAAAAGTGTTGCCTAGGGAGTTATTTCCCAAGTTAGATGAATTCTGGTATATCTCATACTGTATATTTGTAGTTCGAGTTTCTTAGAAGTCAGTAGTGCAAGAACTTCAGTCTGTAATCTGATGCAACAAGCTTGACACTCATAAAACTGTTGCCTAAATTTGCATCTTGAAGGTTCTGTTTGTGACAGCTTTAACTTGGTTAATTGGTCATTCAAATTTTTACTGGCCAGATTGTGACAATTCTCTTGCTTCTCTTCCTACTTCAATGCATCGATGCTCAGCATAGAATAATCTAGCTATACATACTTGTGAAAGGGAAAAGAGTAGGAATCTAGCTTATATCCACATGCATGCATGCACAAACATAATGGTATTTATTACTCTTTCAGGATCATGGATAAGCATTTGAAGTCTCTCGCACCAAGACATGTTGATACAAAGTTTCTAAAGTTGGATGCTGAGGTCTGTATATCTTGAGTTTTTGTGTTCTTCCTCAGATTAGTACAGTAGGAATAGTCCTGAAATTTTGTGAAATATCTGCACCCACCTATGCGTGGAAGATACCAAAAAAGAAGGGAAAAGGCTCAAAATTGCCCCTCTGGTATGCAAAATGGTCTATTCCTACCCTCCGTTTGAATTTGCGCACAACTGTGACCCTGTCGTCAAAGAAGTGGGTTACCACTACCATTTTTCACTAAAGGCTCTAAGTTACACCATCTCTTTCGTCAAAAAAAACTTGTGTATTAATTAACCACCCCCTCCTAAAATAACTTGTGTTTGGAGGTTAGGCCCAGAAGAAAAAGGGGGGTTGGAAAAAAAGAGGGGGTGGGTAAAATGAGGGCAGGGGGCTGGTACAAACTATTGGGGGGGGGGGTATTAGTTAATTACACACATCATTTTGTGGTCTTTTTGGACACAAGAAATAACTCACATTAGAGTTAGTGGAAAAGGGTTAGTGGTAGCTCACTTCTTTGACGGTAGGGTCGTGGTGGAGCTCAAGTTCAAACTTCAACGGAGGTTACGAATTGACCATCCCGAATACCGCAGGGGCAAATTTGAGCCTTTTCCCAAAGAGAAATCTCACAAAAGAAAGAAAGGGTAAGATTGGCTCTATAACTTTATGAGAACTGTTCATTGGATCTGATTTTCATGCTATTTCTCATTTTGTCTCGTCTAACTTAATGCAGAATGCTCCTTTTTTCGTTACAAAGCTGGGAATTAAAACTCTACCATGTGTCATCTTTTTCAGGTTAGTGCCTCCTGGTCTATTTAACCTTTAGGGTACTCTGCTTCGTACTGCTCTATTCTTTCTCATATATTTTATCCATGTTTGGGTGGCACTATGGTTGTTTTCAAGGCAAAATTAAGAACTTCAAAATAGCTCTTTCCTTCAAGCAAGAAGAATGAACCTAAATTCTCCTAGTTTATTGGTCTCAAAATCTTGATCAAATCTATCAAAACAGGCCCAATGCACCAAGGGAAGTAAAATATCAGTCTGTCAGTGAATTAACTGTTTAGGGCAGGTCGGCCAGCAGTTGACATTTGTGTAGCGGGCATAACAGTCTTAATTATATCAGGTCTTGGATTTGATTAGGCGGGGGAGCTACCCTATTTTACTGTAAATTAGATGAGGGAGTGATCATGATCTTCACAAACATAGTTTAAAGTGGATAAAGGGACGGGGTACACTCTATCAATCTTATTTATGGTTCCAGTCCTAAACTTCCTGAAATTCGTACAAATACATGTGAACGTAAGCATCAACAGATCCTATGTGTGTGGTTAATCGTACTCTTTCTTTTTCAGATGATGTCATTTCCTTTTGTCCTACACCTAAAAGAATTTTGATTTTCAGGAATGGAATAGCTTCAGATAGGCTGGTTGGTTTTCAAGATTTGGGCGGAAAAGATGATTTCAGCACGAGGACTCTGGAGGGTCTTCTGTTAAAGAAAGGTAATGCTTTTTAATTGATCATTCCTATCGATCGATAGCTTATTGCAGTTACTAAACCATCTTTGGTACAGGAATCATCAAAGAGAACAAGGAAAAAGAAGATGATGAAGACTCATATGATGAAAGAAATAGGACAGTGAGATCGTCAATCAATCCAGATTCTGATTCGGACTGATGAGTTATTAGTGGTCACCAGATTTGAATCAGATGACTATTAGTCAGCGTTTTCTGTTGCTGTTTTTTTTTTTTAAATTTTTATTTTATTTTATCGTAGTGGGATACCTCGGAGTATCTACAGGAGTATATTCCTTTTCTCCACTTCTTTCATATCTTTATATTCCTGCCAAACCTCTCTTCCTATAAAAGTTGTTTTGAAAGAAATCTCTAATTAGCCTTATTGTCTCTGTTGATGCATAGATGTGCTTTGGTTCTTGATGTTCAAGATTATGTCTCCAGTACTCAGTGAAGTTCTTCTGTCTGGTTTTACCATTAACTCAACTCTGCATCGTCGTACTCACTTAGTTCAATCCTTTTCAGTCGTCTTCCTCTACTGGTTCTACGTGTTTTCATGAAACAGTAAACCTCAGTTTCCTTTTTGTTACTCATTAAACTTCATTCAAGATCCCAACCCTTTGACAACATTTCAGTTATTATTTACCTTTTGTGGCAGAGTACTTTTATTTTCCAGGTAACTCAGATGGCTGAGTTAACTGCATGAATTCAGCAAATACAACTAAAGGAACTGAGGATTATTTATGGGACTATTATGAAGGAAACATGAATCATGTTAATGGTGGTGATGATTCCTTCAACACTTGGAATTTGCTCCATGTTAATCAGCTTGTCATGGCTTCTAATGATGAGTAGATCATTTGGTCATTTAGAATGATAAATGGATTTCAAGAAAAAGGAAAATGAGAGTTGATAATTGGTCGTTTCTTTTGTTAATATTAAGATAATAGAAGATCCATTACTGTGTGTAAATTGAGGAAATTGGCCCTCATCACTTTTTACAATATTGAAATTTTTAAAAAAAATATCTTTTTAAAATCTCTCATAAATTTTGTACGTGTTAAATCAAATTTCCCGTACGTAAAAAAGATAAGGTTATAAAACTAAAAATAAATTTGTAATGATCTACAAAATCATTTGAGCCGTGTAAATTAAATAAGTGCGATTCTCTTTTGTTGTAAGATAACGACTCTTTTGGGATTTGCTGTTCTATTTCATTTTCATTAGACTTTCTATTGGGTGTTCAAGATTACTCTGAATTTATTAATTTGTTGTGCTAAATAATTCACAAGCTTTTATTTCCCGACTTGGTTTCGCTTACGCAATCCTTCACTACAGTGGCCTTTGACAAATAGATAATACGGAAAATGGCCTTTACTATATTAAATAGGACATCAAAACCCTCCGTTAAAAATTGGGCCCTTATCTGGCACTACCGTCTAAACATGGGCTAAAAAATGTCCTTATCCACTAACGGAAGACATGTAATCCTAATTTAAAACGTAGAAGTACATTAGACCCTTTTCGGAATGTACAAGATCATATATGAATCAGTTATAGTAGTTAATTCTCAAGCACTTCACACCATATCAGTTTACTCACACACTATTTTAGACCAACAAACTAATTATCACAGCAAGTAACTCAATCATAGACACAAACTAATTATCACAACAAGTAACTCAATCATAGATACAAACTAATTATTATAGCAAGTAAAATATTTGGTTGGTGGAAAATTGACGGTGAAGTTTCTTTCATTCAGTTAATAAAAGGTGTCGAAGGTTGTTGGGCATGCATAAATTGAAATATCAGGCTTGAATTATTGGCAAAAATGGGTTTTTAATATATGATGATATTATATAGTAATACAGAACAAACTAAACCTAACTTATAGCTAAAGAAACACTATATTAAACAACGTTTCCAGCCTGCAGAGAATGGCTCCTCCTCCTCTCTACTCACACTGCCCAAATTCTAGCTAGAAACAATGCAAAATCACTCTATTGAGAATCAGATTTGTATTCTCAGATTGGCTATATATAGGGATTTGGAAATGGACCAAATTAACAAGTAGACATTAAAAAAGAAGAGAAGCCTTATATATATATATATTATATATTATATATTACTGATAAAATATTCTGAGTGATATTATAAATAAGTAATTATGTATTTGGATAAAAATGATGTAACTAATTATAGTAATTGATTTGTTTGATAAAATTGTGTAAATATAAAGTTACTTGCAAAAAATGTAAATATAAAGTTATCTTTGCAAAAAAAAAAAAAAAAAGGAAGAACAACATATTTAGTGTGAAAATGAAGCTACAGGTTTTGTTTCAGGAAAGGTACTTTGAGATTAGAAATCAAAATTACCAAACGGAAATTTTTAAAATCGTACGATGAACATTCCCTATTAAGACGAACTTTTGACTGACTTTGTCTTATAAGCACCCAGCCGTATAAACACGTTAGTTATTATCAAATGTATAGATAAATTAAAAGGTGCTTATAAGTTAACGGCAATAAACAACAATATGCCTAATATAATTTCGCATGTGAAATTTACGAGAGTAATGTTTGACTCAAAAGATTTTAGATTCTTCTTTTAAGCAAATCAATCAAAGATGAAAGGGTAAACACTACTAGAAATTAGAGCTATGGCAACACTTTTTATTGCTACGGTTCCGGAACCGTTGCCATATGTAGTCTATGGTTACGGTTGTAACCGTTACTAATAATTAGTAGTACTATCGGAACACTTGCTAACTGAACCGTTGCCATAGACCCAACAACCGTCCCTATAGAATCATATATGGCAACACTTTATATAACCGTAACAATAAGTCCATCTATGGGAACGGGTATCTCTATTGTTACGGTTATTTATTCCCTCTTTTTTTTTCACCCAAATTTTTAGTACCCGCTAAAATATTGTCGGGGCCCACCATCTTATTATTATTTTTTTTTTAGTTTTATACCTAATAAAATATGAAATATACTGAACCCTCTAAACATATCGTGTTCCTCGCGAAAGATTGCCATAGTTCAAGTTAAAAGCTTTTTTATCCACAGTACTCCAAAAATAGCTCTAAAATCAGACCAAATCAGCGAAATTGTTTGGGAATATATGGAATTAGAGAGCTGTTTGCTGGATTCAAGAGCTCTCTTCGCAATTGGGTTTGAGATTTAGTCATTGTGTGCCTGATTTTAGGGCTTCTGTTCTGCGCTCCTTCTCGGGTGAACTCGGCTGAATTGTCCTTCCTGTTCATCCTGTTCAGCTATTTCCAGGAGAAAAACACAGCCTATAACAAATATATTTCCAATTTTGCTTAGTCAGTTCTGGAGGGTATGCTTCCGTAACATCAGGTATTCTTTCTCTACTCTTAAACTTGTGTCATTTTATGGATTTTGATGCGTATGAGTTGGTTTGGGGGTTCCGTCCCGATGGGTTGTGGTTAGCTTAGTCTCTTTAGAGTTATTAATCTTCCTTTTTCTGGGGAATTTTTATTGTTCAATTTCTTTTCTCTTCTGCATCTCTGTTTTAAAGCGTCTTGAGCTATGAGATTTTGTTCGGAATGGTTTTGTTCTATAATCGGATGTCTTACTGATAAATCTATTCTCCATGTGTGATGCATTTAGTTATGTTTTGTTAATGAGAGTCGATTTTGAGCGGTTGACCTCTATGCTTATATGATCTAACTGTTATTATGTCGTCGAGTCTTCGTTTGAGTCATATTTCGTCGTTGTCAAATGAACGTTTGCTTTCAGCCTTGAGATGGTATGAACTCTTGAAGGTGTCTCACCGCTGTTAGTTGAAGTCGATTGGTTTTAAGTCTAAATGACTATGTTCATTGGTTCCAGTTTCATAATACGGAGTACGGACCAGTCCAAGTTTAAATGCTCAACTCGACCGGTGCTTGTGTTTCTTTGGCTATATACGACATATTGGTGCTCAAAGTAATCTACTCGAATCAATTGTTTTATCTTAGCATGTTCGATACGAATCACTGAGTATTATGATAATCTTTTATGGCGTATTCTGATATTAAAGTTAATTGAAAATCTTGTTAGGTCTACAAAATTGAAAGAGCATTCAGCTATTGGAATCTGCTTATGCTTATCTATCATGAAATATGTCAATGGCAATGCATCTTTACAAATTGAAATATCAAATGATACGTAAAACTTGGCATCTATTGAGAACTTATACTGCAAGATATTATATTCTTTCTTATTAGAATTATAAAGTATGAAAATGGTTTCCTTTGCATAAAAGAATTAATATGATTATTTTAGCTAATTTGTCTTCAACTTTAACTGCTACTCAGCTCCTACTTATCTTGTTATACTTTATATAAGTATCTCTTTTGCCAAGAAAAGACACAGCAGCCACAATACATGAAAGCAAATAAGTTTGTAAAATGAGAGGCAATAAAGCCCCAGTATAGATTATAGAAATTTTAAAAACTGTGACCTGAGGCCACCCTTGTCTAAAGGAAAAAAGTATTTTGGTTGTTTTATGTTTTCCTTTCCTTTGTGTCACCTGATGCTGTAGTTGGTGTTCATCCCATTTGACCATCAATTGGAAATAAAGCTACTATTTTTCCAGACAGGTTTGCCTTGTTTAAGAGTCAGTAATTCCAAATCCTTTAGTTGGCATGCACTCATGTCAAACACTAGGAGGCCATAGGCCCTACGCCCCTACCAAAACAGAATCTTGCTTCAAATTGGTTGAAGTATGTGAATATCTTGAGTTTCCGACTCTGATAATCTCTCTTTTTTCCACTTTACACTTATTGAAGATTCACGTGTAATGGCCACTGTACAGACGGATACATTAATGTGTTTTGGTTTATTTAAATGAGATAGCTAAGTTCTATATTAAACAACTTGTACATTAAACTGAGGGGTGTATTTCCGGGGGTGGTTTTAGGCCATTTTTGCGGAATATTTTGTAAAATTGATCTAATACTATTGGTTTACGAACACACTATCCTCCCTAGAACCCCACTTGTAGAATTTACGAGGTTTGTCATTGTTGTTGTTAGCTAGTTCTTTATTACTATTAATTCCTCCATTTTATCGTATAGGTATCTATGGATAATGATGATAAAAGTTGGATGAATCTCCTAAGATGGACGGATGAGTATATCCGTGGAGTGAATGATTTTCTTGATAAGGCATTTGAGCGAGCCGCCCAAGGAAATGAAATATTATGCCCTTGCAAAAAGTGCATGAATCGCTATTGGTATTATAGAAATGTGGTTGGGGATCATTTGGTTGTTCATGGTTTTGTTGATGGTTATACCAAATGGGTTTTCCACGGGGAAGGATTTTCCTCGAGAAGTACACCTCATGCAAGGAATAATGATGAAGGTTCTACCATGCGTGACGATATTGATGGACTACTACATGATACATTTAGAAATATAGATGGTGAGGTAGGGGGTGAAGAAGGAGTTGGGGAAAGACTATCTGAAGATGCAAAGAAGTTTTTCAAATTGTTGGAGGAAGGAAAACAAGATTTAAATCTTAGCTGAAGATAATAAACTCTAAGACGATAATGGTAAAGAGAGAGATGAATAATAGAGAGATAATCATAGAGAGAGATAATGATTCTGTATATTCCAAAATTCTGTCCCCTTTTACAAGGCTCGAATCTCTCTTATATATTGAGAGATTTCCCTTAATCGCGGGGACGACGAATTAAGGACTATCTACCACGCCAAATCTAATGCTAATACGATTGCGTCACTCCTTCCACCTCTGGGTTGTACCTCTATACCGACTCGTAGATTTTAGGTCACTAGTCATACTCGATATAGGTCGTGGTCGATCAAATTGGGACCTATACAGTTAGTACCTCCGCTCGCCGAGGTCGCAACGGGATGTCACTACCAGAAAATACCTTTTTTCCGACTACAAATTTCGACTACAAAATGTCAGTCGCAATTTTCCGACTACTGTAGTCGGAAATCTAATATTTATTTTTAAGAATTATTCCAAATATTTTTCGACAAATATAACTAAAAAGTTGCGAAAAATTGCCCGCGTAAAAGTTTCCGACTACTATAGTCAAAACATTAGCTAATAAAGTCAAAACCATTTTTGACCAAGTGCTAGTCTGAATTTTTTAATTTAAAAAATTAAATAATATATAGTTCCCGACTACAGTGGTCGGAAACATTAAATTATTTTCCCCTAACCTTATTCTCTAATTCTTGTTTCCCACAAATTCTCTCACACGTTGTCGATCATCTCTCTCTCTATATTCCTCGCCTTTCTCTCGATGGCGCTGGCAAAATCAGCGATAGGGACTTCTTCAGGTACGTGCGCTCCCTCTCTTTCCCGTCTAATCTTTGACCAAGAATAGGGTTTCGATTTTACTGTGCAAAATCAACGGTACCACTAGGGTCTCAATTTTCTGGTATAGAAAATTTCTTCCAAATTACTTGAATTCAATGATGTGATTTGGTGGTTGAAGGACCTTGTGGAATGTTAGAGATGGTGTATAGTTTGAGACCTGCTAGTGTTGTTTTGTAGTTCAGTTTGTAATTTTGCTTATTATGAACATTACTATAAGGAGCTCTGCCGCTTCTTCTTCCCATGTTTTTTTTTGTTTGTTTGGGGGCTGGAGAGTGATTGATAGTATTTGTTTGAAAATGGTTAGAACATTTGAATTTTGGTCAACTTTATTTTATATACATGATATTGTTTGCTTGCATGTGGCATGTCTAGATGCAGTTGGAAGCTATAATTTGCTAGGGTAAATCAAATTTGGTTGGATATGATTATAAGAAATCATGTTGCTTGAGTTGTTTGAAGATATTATATGTTTCAATCATGAACTTGTGTGAATTAGATTGTGCGAACTCAATTTCTTAGATCTGTTTTGCATAAATCTAGAATACTCCACTCATCTTGTCCCGATTCCATCTATGCCAAAACAGTCTATAAATTATGGAAATAGCAGAAGAATCCGTCTAAAATTACCTTCGTCTACGCATCCCTGTCTAGGATTTCTTAGCATAATTACCAAAATTGTTCCTTAAACTAGAAATTCTGTTATTCTATGCTTTGACCAAGTTTTCTTCTTGAATCTTGATAAAATTGCAATTCCAGCAATTGCTTAAAAACATGAGAAATAAAAAAGAACTATACTGCAGCTTAAAAGCGCAAACAAGTCATTCTATAGAATTATATTTAAATATAGAATATGCATAAAATATCTTTATTCGTCAGGAATATATTTCTGGATATCGTTTAAGGTTAATGCTCAAAGACTTTCACTTCTAACAAAATGAAGTCTAAACTAATGTACAATAGACAATCCAATCTTCCCTGATGAACTTGTTGTATTGCTGTATAGCTTCTTCGAAGAATCTACTCAACCAACCTTCCCTGAGTTTGAAGCACACAAGGCTGAGTGCAAACTAAATTAACTTTGAGGTCAATATATTCAAAACATTATCATTTATGCAACTTTATCACCTAACAGCTTCTGGTGCAGAGTTGCAGTAAGAAGTATGCAAGCAAACCAACTTAGTAAATGCTAGACAAATACCCGTCTAGGTTGCACGCCTCCATTAAACATGCCTTACTAAGAATTTGACTCGCTGAGATATTATGACGCTATCAGTGAGAGGTGGTAGTCATGTATGACGGGATATCTAAGAAAACACGCCACCCTGGGTGACGTCAACCTTTGCATGCATCATCATTATGCAGATTTTTTAGGTAAAAGACTGATGGTTCAGCGCTTGGTTTCTTCCGCTGATTTGAAACCTACCGACCCGATTCTGGCGCCACCCAACCCTATAAATAGATGAAGTGTTCGATTCATTTGAAAAACTTTGGCCATTCTTGATAATTTTCGGGTCTTCTTCTTCTGCATTCATATTTTCTTCATTTCTGTTCCTGACCAGAAGTTCTCCTCTCTTTCACTCCATTTGCATAGCTTGCTTCCTCTAAACAAAATCATGTCGAGATCTCGTCGCGTTAACGAAGGGGTTCCTAAGGCCGCGCCGTCAAATGCAACACCTTTTTCAGACTGCGGAGAGCTGGAGGTGGAAGCGGGTGACAACTCTCTTACAATGGAGGCGTTACTACCGAGGCATCCCCTGTCTCGAAGCGATTTCCTCAAGGACCCGCCCCCTACTCCGAACCCGGTGCTCTCTGATACAAAACAAACTTACCTCGATGCCCTCCGCATAAAATACGGCATTCCTGTCTACGTATAGATGACTTTGGCGGAGGGAGACTATGTTGACGTCCACATGCCTGAGAACTGTGGCTTCTATAAATACCCTTTTGTGATCGGCTACACCTCTCCTCTCTTTCCTCTAGCTGACGATTTGTGCAGATTTTATCATGTTTGCTTGGCTCAACTTAGGCAGTACACACTCAAGGTGCTTCAGTCTGATTTAACCAATTTATAAGCCTTGCCAAACATCTTCTGTACTAAACTTTTTTCCGTGACCCGTCAGCTTATTTTTTAAACCAATGACTTTGTTTAATGGTAAAGTGTGCAATGCATGATATTAGAATCAGACACAGGTTCGTATTGAGTCCTCGTGCAAACAACAATCTGAAATTTAAGTAAACACTGATAGAGGGATTGCCCCGATAAATTATGCATTCGTGCTATTCGTACACTATCTCTTTTACAAATTTGAATTTAAGAAATTGATCTTTTTAGATCTCTTATGTATAAAAGAAAGATTTTTTACGTGTAAAAATAAATTTTTTATATATAAAAAAAAATTCAAAAATTAAAAAAAAATTATAAAAAGCCAATAAAATCAATTGATCAATTATTCCACTTTTTAATCAAATCCTATAAAAAAAAGGGGGTAATTTTATTACTAACACTCAGTATTTTAATTCTTGAAATTTCTATTATATAGAAAAGAGAAGAGGAGGTTGACCAAGGGCATAATGATCATTTTAAATATATTAGTGCACTGTTTGTTTGTATACTAGGCTCAAAAGTTTTGTTATGGGTTCTTAATAACCGAAAAAACCAAAACTAACGTGTCCATAAGCTATTAAATTCTTTAGGTGGACCCACTTTCCATTCGACCTTTACTATCTTTATTAAATTCATTACTTGATTGTTATTATTATTTCTTTCAACAAGTACTTTGAACTAGAATAATTATTTTTTCGATAATTTATAATTCAAATGTTCGCCCGATTAAAAATACTAAGGTCACATACATTTATATATGACAATTCTATTATTTTCTTTAGAAATATCATTTTATTTATTAACTATTTCAGTAAAGAAGATTTCATTAAAAAAATTAATGATACTATATGTAGATTGACATTCAAATGTTATTATATCATTATCAATTGATATCATTTTATACAAATTTCAATTGGAATACTTCATAAAATTCGGAAAATTTTTTATTTAAGAATAAAATATAGTTTCAAGTTTCCTTTTTGATTATAGAATATAAAAAATTATAATAATTATCCACTCTCTAAAAATATGAGTTGAGAATATCTGAAATAAAAATAAAGACAACTAATTTGTGAAATTATTATCTTTTAAAAATTGTTATATATTAAGAAGTACGAGAAGTATCGTCATACAATATTATACTTCTCCCTCTATGATCGAAGTTAGTTGAGTACATACTCTATTCAATTAGAATTCAATATTATAAAAATTTTAAAATAGATAAATATACTATAAATATTTTTAAAATAGTCTCAACATATACTACTATTGTGATGATGATTGCATTAATACCCTAAATAGTATCTCAATCATATCGAATGAAACTAGAAAAAAAATATTATGTCATTCGAATAGAACAAATCACAAAGTTTCTTGTTAAAATTCTTAATAATTAAAATCACGATTATTATTTAAAAGAACCTAAAAATACCTTTTCATCAACTATTTGGGAATAATATTAATATTTAACTTATGATTAGTAAAAAAAAAATATAATGCATTAACACACTGAAAATACTAAAAGAATAAAACTATATATCATTCAATTTAAAAAATCAAAAAAATATATGACGAATTATTTCTCAACTAACTTTTTAATTACTATTTAATAATAATTAACTTAAGACTTAGTGATGTAAAAAATATATTAAAATAAAAGATGCCCTATGTAGAAATAATTAAAATTCTACTTGAATTATTATCTAATCACTGTATAATAAAGCATTAAACTCGACAAGTGTTTCAAAGTGATTGGTATACTAATACGATTTCAGAAAAATTAAAATGCACATAATGCAAAAGATAAATAACAATACATGTAATCATGGTTCTATACGTTATTATAAAAAAGCTTATTCCATTTCTTCTTTCCCTAAAGACGTATAAAGTGTGTAATTGACAATAGACCAAGAAATATTAAAAAGATGAAAAAAAGTAGAAAATAAAAAGAAATAACAATTGGGTCCGTGCATTGCACGGGCACATCATCTAGTATGAATAATAAGTAATAGAGTACCTAAAAGGATGCAATTTTGATATTTCATTTTTTTCATTTTCATGACAAACAAAATACTAGTAGTACTACACATTGAGAGCTCATGGGAAAAGAAACAGAAAAGACAGATAGATATAAACAGATCATGTTATAAAATAAAGACTGTAAAGTAAAGACAAGTATAAAGAGAGAGTGATATATTATTCGAATTCAAACTGATGTACATAATGAAATGAAAACCCTTCTATTTATAGAAGAAAGGAAGCTGTTGTGTAAGCTGCTACTGCAAGCTGCTCCCTTCTATTTATAGAAGAAATGAAGCTGCTGTGTAAGCTGCTACTATACCATATATGGATAATCTTATACTAAGAGTAATGTTTATCTATAACGGAGTACTGAAAGGATAAGCTCATTATACCCGGTATGGATAATCTTCTACCGGAAGTAATATTTATCCATAACCGGATACTGAAAGGATAAGCTCATTATACCCGGTATGGATAATCTTCTACCGGAAGTAATATTTATCCATAACCGGATACTGAAAGGATAAGCTCATTATACCCGGTATGGATAATCTTCTACCGGAAGTAATATTTATCCATAACCGGATACTGAAAGGATAAGCTTATTATACCCAGTACGGATAATCTTCTACCGGGGTAATGTTTATCCGTAATCGGGTACCCAAGTGATAAGCTTCTTCAGGAAGCTTATTTCAAAAATCCTAGTGAAGGAAAAAGAGTACACATATTTAGTAATACGCATTGCTAGGTGCCTCATTAAAAACCTTATAAGGAAAACCACATTGGAAAAAAAAACCTTAGTAAGGGAAAAAGAGTGCATCGCATATTTTACTCCCCCTGATGGAAACCTTGTTTCAAATATTTGAGTCTGCGCATTCCAATCTTGAATACCATCTTCTCAAAAGTTGAAGTTGGCAAAGATTTAGTGAATAAATCTGCTGGATTATCACTTGAACGGATTTGTTGCACATCAATGTCACCATTTTTTTGAAGGTCATGTGTGTAGAATAATTTTGGTGAAATGTGCTTCGTTCTATCTCCTTTTATAAATCCTCCCTTCAATTGGGCTATGCATGCAGCATTGTCTTCGTATAAAATTGTGGGTCTTTTTTCACATTCCAAACCACATTTTTCTCGAATAAAATGAATTATTGATCTCAACCATACGCATTCCCTACTTGCTTCATGAATAGCTATTATCTCGGCGTGATTTGAAGAAGTAGCAACAATAGATTGCTTTGTGGAGCGCCATGATATGACAGTACCTCCATACGTAAATACATATCCGGTTTGAGATCGAGCTTTATGGGGATCAGATAAATAACCTGCATCTGCATAACCAACAAGATCTGCACTATCTTTGTTAGCATAAAACACACCCATATCAAGAGTTCCCTTTAAATATCGCAATATATGCTTAATCCCATTCCAATGTCTCCGTGTAGGAGAAGAACTATATCTTGCTAGTAAATTAACAGAAAATGCTATGTCAGGCCTTGTAGCATTAGCAAGATACATTAGTGCACCAATTGCACTGAGATACGGTACTTCGGGACCAAGGAGTTCCTCGTCCTCTTCTGGAGGTCGGAACACATCCTTATTCACTTCAAGTGATCGAACAACCATTGGTGTACTCAATGGGTGTGCTTTGTCCATGTAAAATTGTTTTAAGACTCTTTCTATATAGGCAGTTTGATGGATAAAGATCCCTTCTGCTAAATGTTCAATTTGCAGACCAAGACAAAGTTTAGTCTTTCCAAGATCTTTCATCTCAAATTCTTTCTTAAGATATTCAATTGCCTTTTGGAGCTCTTCTGGAGTTCCAACAAGATTTATGTCATCAACATAAATGTGACGACCCGGCCAGTCGTCACGGGAATTACCACCCCGTTGTGTTGTAATTACATAATTCATGCTTTTATATAAGTGTTAGAGTCTATCGGGGGAGTTAGGAGTGAATTAAATTGGGAATGAGGCATATAGCCTTTGTGAAGGAAACTTGAATAAGAAAAGTCAACCCGGAGTTGACTATTTAGCTAGAGGGCTCGGAATCGGATTCTGATGATTCGGTTAGTTCCGGAAGGTGATTTGTGACTTAGGGGAGCGATCGGAATTGAATTTGGAGGCCCGGTGTAGAAATAGGCTTGAATTGGCTAAGGTTAAATTTTGGCGAAATCCGGACGATAGGTGAGATTTAGATCCGGGGGTCGGAATGGAGTTCCGACAGTTGCAGTAGCTTCGTTAGGTGATTTTGGATGTGCCCGCAAAATTTCAGGTCATTCGGACGTCGTTTGGTCGGGTTTTTGATCGAATGTGTAATTCGGAAAGTTTTAAGAAATTTAGGCTTGAATCCGTGTGTAATTGGTGATTTTGATGTTTAGGGTGGTGTTTTTATGATTGGAACAAGTTCGTATCGTGTTTTGTAGTATGTTGGTGGTTTTCGTTGGGGTCCCGGAGGCCTCGGGATGGATTCGGGGGTCCAAACGGACCAATTTGTGCCAAAAGGCACTGCTGTTCTGCTGCAATAATCGCAGAAAAATTTTGTTCTCCGCGATCGCGGAGATGGCCATGCGATCGCGTAAGGGAGAAATCCCGAGCTCTGCGATCGCGAAGCAAAGCCTGCGATCGCGTAAGTCTGAAGGTTGGAGCATTGCGATCGCGTGAGGTTTTATGCGATCGCGTAGGGTATTTGGTCGGAAGCAGTGCGATCGCGTGTCTTGTGTCGCGATCGCGTAGGTTAATCTGGGAGCCGGCCGAGTTTGTTCACTGCGATCGCGTTAGTTCGTTTGCGATCGCGTAGAGTCACTGAATTGTTCATTGCGATCGCGTCAAGGATCACGCGATCGCGTAGAGGAAAATTAGGCCGCCCAAAATTTGTGCATCGCGATCGCGTGCCAAAGGCTGCGATCGCGTAGGGTTAATTCATCTGGCAGAGAATTTAATCACAGAACAGAGGGGCTACGGGTTTCATTCATGAAACCTCCATTTTTGAGTTCTAGAGAGAGAAACTCACGGAAATTGCTGGTAATTCATCGGGGATTCGTTGGAGGTAAGTTTTGTGGCTTAATTACATCAATTTTAACATGAAATCCTTGGTTAAATCCCTGTAAATGGAAGATTTAAGGTGGGTTTGAGCCCTAGGCCTAAATTAAAGAAAAACACTGATTTGAGTGGGCAAATGGAGTCCGAATTTGGTAAATTTTATATGCCTAGACTCGTATCGAGATGAGGATTCCGAATATGTAATTTTTGTAATTTTTCGACAAGTGTACCAAAAGTCGGGATTTGACAACTTGTGGGTTTTGATATAAATTGGGTTATTTCGAATGAATTTCGTGAAATTAGCGTATATTGATGCATTCTCTATGACTTTGAGCAGATTTGGCATCCGAGGAGATTGATTTGCGAGGCAAGCGCAAGGCGGATTGAAGCTTCTACCGGTTCGAGGTGAGTGGTAGTAGTAAACAATACACTGAGGGTTTGAAACCCCGTACTAGCACTTTACAGTGCTATATTGAGATGAGACACGCGTTCTATGACGGGCGTGGTAACATTGTGATAAGGGGTTCGGACTTAGTCCTTCCCGGCTAATAGAATACTGTGTTGTACAACTGTTAATAATGTTATAACTGTACCATTGGGCTAATAGCCATGTTTGGGGCCTCGTGCCGATCTGTAGAGCATTAGGGAACCTATAGAGCTAGGTGACCTTTACATTGTGTTGGAAATATACACTCAGCCATGGCTCTAGCTGCATAGCATAATATGAGCATGTACTAGATGTGTACATTGAGAGAGATTATCTAGGGTGGGATTCCCTGTTCTAGCTGAGTGGGCCTGAAAGGCCAAGTTTATACCGATTGAGATGAGATAGGGTCGAGGACCCACTATGAGATGTTATATTGGGCCTGAAAGGCCAAGTCTATATTAACTGAGACAGGGTCAAGGACCCATTGTGATATATTATATTGGGCCTGAGAGGCCAAGTACATATTGACTGGGATAGGGTCGAGGACCCATTATGAGGTATTATGTATATAGATACCTATTTTGGATCGGACTGCACGCCGCAGTAATATACATGTGATATACATGTAATATACATATGGGACGGACTGCACGCCGCAGTATTATTGCGCTTGGGCTGTAGGAGCCCCTTCGGAGTCTGAGTCTGCACACATTCCAGTGAGCGCTGGTATATTATGGGATCGGGCTGCACGCCGCAGCAGTATATATGTTGGATCGGACTGCACGCCGCAGTGATATATGGTGGACCTGGCTGCACGCCATAGCACCATAGCGCTTGGGCCTAGGGAGCCCCTCCGAAGTCTGTATACACCCCCAGTGAGCGCCGTCGACGTTAAATGGAGCGGGCTGCGCGCCGCAGCAGTATATGTATTGGAGCGGGCTGCACGCCGCAGCATTATACTTAATCATATCCTACTATTTACTTAGATACTTATACATTATAGACATAAGTATGTGCCTTTATATGTTGAGATGGCCGTACACCGTAGGGGTACGAGCGAGGGTTTGTTCGGTGTGGAGATCTTGTAGAGATAAACGTAGATTGGAGGTTAAAGTACTACTATAGTGATGGCGTACTTGTGAAGATTGCCTTAGAACTGCTAAGTGATAGCACAGGAGTTCTTACTTTCAGTTATTATTTATTATTGTTACTCACTGAGTTGAAATATACTCACCCCACTCCCCTGCACTGTTTTGGTGCAGATCCACAGGTGCCCGAGAGCAGTTGAGACATTTTAGCTGCTGATCCATATCTACTTTTGCGGAGATTACGAGGTAGCTGCCAGCGTCCGCAGAGCTTGTTTTTCTCCTTCTTTATCATCTTGTTGATTTCCTATTTGTCTAGACTTGGTTGTATTAGGATGCTATTCTGTAGAGGCTCAGTCTCGTGACACCACGATATGTTTGGGACCGTATTTTGTATGTTTTGACGTTTCGGTTATTACCTGTTATGACTAACTACTGTTTAAGTTTAATTTATTTAATAATTGGCTGGTTAAGAGGATATTATGGTCGGGCTTGCCTAGCATTGTGTTGGGCGCCATCACGACCAGGGTTTGGGTCGTGACAATAAACAGCAAGTATAACAAATTCTGGTGCCATTTTCTTTATAAAAATGCATGGACAAACAACATCATTTATGTAACCTTCTTTCAGTAAATATTCACTAAGGCGATTATACCACATGCGCCGGATTGCTTTAAACCGTACAAAGATCTTTGTAATCTAATTGAATACATTTCCTGAGATTTTGCTTCAGGCATTTTAAATCCTTCGGGGATTTTCATATAAATTTCATTATCAAGTGAACCGTACAGATAAGCTGTAACTACATCCATTAGATGTATTTCAAGCTTTTCATGTAGTGCTAAAGTGATGAGATATCGAAATATTATGGCATCCATAACAGGTGAATATGTTTCATTAAAATCGACTCCAGGTCGTTGTGAGAATCCTTGTGCAACAAGGCGAGCTTTATATCTTTCAACTTCATTTTTATCATTCCTTTTTCGCACAAAAACCCATTTATGACCAATTGGTTTTATACCAGTAGGTGTTTGGACAACTGGTCCAAATACCTCCCTTTTAGCAAGTGATTTTAATTCTGATTGAATTGCCTCTTGCCATTTTGGCCAATCAGATCTTTGTCGACATTCTTCGACAGATCGAGGTTCAAGATCCTCACTATCTTGCATAATATTAAGTGCGGCATTATATGCAAAAATATTATCCACCACTATTTCAGAACGATTTAAATTAATCACATCACCGGTCGAACTTATTAAAAGTTCTTCACTTACATGAGCTTCGGGTTCGTTGATTTCTTCAGGAATCTCGGAACTAATTAGATCTTGGGTATCTTCAGGAGATCCCTTCATGGTATAATTTTGATCATTTGCCGATTTTCTTTTTCGAGGATTTCGATCCTTAGAACCCAAAGGCCTACCACGCTTCAGGCGTGCTTTAGGTTCACTAGCTTTCATGCTAGTAGATGGTCCTACTGGAACATCAATTCGGATAGACACATTCTCTGCAGGGATATGTGACTTAGTTATCCTTTTCAAATTAGTAAATGCGTCTGGCATTTGATTTTCTATATTCTGTAAATGGATGATCTTCTGGACCTCCTGATTACATATAGGGGTGCGTGGGTCAAAGTGAGATAATGATGAAACTTTCCACACAATTTCTCTTTTGATTTCCTTTTTCTCTCCCCCTAATTGTGAGAAATTTGTTTCATCAAACCGACAATCTACAAATCGAGCAGTAAATAAATCTCCTGTCAATGGTTCAAGATAGCGAATAATAGAGGGTGATTCAAACCCAACATATATTCCTATCCTTCTCTGTGGTCCCATCTTACTGCGCTGTGGTGGTGCTACTGGCACATATACAACACATCCAAAAATTCGTAAATGGGCTATATTTGGTTGATGACCAAAAACTAATTGTGACGGAGAATATTTATTATAATGTGTCGGTCTGAGACGGATAAGTGATGCTGCATGCAAGATAGCATGGCCCCAAACAGTAGTGGGCAATTTTATTTTCATAAGTAGTGGTCTTGCTATCAATTGTAGGCGTTTAATAAATGACTCTGCAAGGCCATTTTGAGTATGAACATAAGCTACAGGATGTTCAACTTTTATCCCAACTGATAAACAATAATCATCAAAAGCTTGAGATGAGAATTCTCCAGCATTATCGAGGCGAATAGCCTTAATAGGATAATCTGGGAATTGTGCCCTTAATCGAATTATTTGGGCTAATAGCTTTGCGAACGCCAGGTTGCGAGATGATAATAGGCACACATGAGACCATCTTGAAGATGCATCTATTAGCACCATAAAATATCTAAACAACCCACTTGGTGGGTGAATAGGTCCACATATATCCCCATGTATACGTTCTAAAAAGGCAGGGGATTCAATGCCAACCTTCATTGGTGATGGTCTAGTGATTAGTTTGCCTTGATAACAAGCATCACAAGAAAATTCGTCATTCGTAAGAATCTTCAGGTTCTTTAACGGATGCCCACTCGAATTTTCAATAATTCGTCTCATCATTATTGATCCAGGATGGCCCAAACGGCCATGCCAAAGCACAAAAGTATTTGAATCCGTAAACTTCTGGTTTACGATAGAGTGTGCTTCAACTGTACTAATTTTTGAATAGTATAAGCGAGAAGATAAAGTTGGTAACTTTTCTACAATGCATTTCTGGCCGGAAATATTCTTTATAATACAAAGATATTCCATGTTCATTTCATTTATTGTCTCAACATGATACCCATTTCGGCGGATATCTATAAAACTCAACAAGTTTCTTCGGGACTTGGAGGAGAATAATGCATTGTCTATAATTAGTTTTGTTCCATTAGACAAAAAGATAACGGCTCTTCCGGAGCCTTCAATCAAACTTATATTACCAGAAATTGTTGAAACATTTGCTTTTTCCTTATGCAAATAAGAAAAGTATTTCTGATCCTTGAATATGGCATGAGTTGTTCCACTATCAATAACACAAATATCTTCATGATTTGTCTTTGATCCAAACATAATTTGAGGATTATCCATATTCTTCAAAATGACATAAATAAAATATATTATCAAAACATAACTTTTATTTATGTACAATAATCACATAACCATACTATCTATTACAAACAACAAAAATTAAAAATATTTATATTTCTACAGATTCACTACCGATTACATGACTTGTTTCTCCTTCTGGGAGTGCAAAGTAATCAGCTACATCTAAATGCATGAAGTCAAAATCAGCTACATGAAGTCAAAATGACTTTGAGCAGATTTGGCATCCGAGGAGATTGATTTGCGAGGCAAGCGCAAGGCGGATTGAAGCTTCTACCGGTTCGAGGTGAGTGGTAGTAGTAAACAATACACTGAGGGTTTGAAACCCCGTACTAGCACTTTACAGTGCTATATTGAGATGAGACACGCGTTCTATGACGGGCGTGGTAACATTGTGATAAGGGGTTCGGACTTAGTCCTTCCCGGCTAATAGAATACTGTGTTGTACAACTGTTAATGAGGTTATAACTGTACCATTGGGCTAATAGCCATGTTTGGGGCCTCGTGCCGATCTGTAGAGCATTAGGGAACCTATAGAGCTAGGTGACCTTTACATTGTGTTGGAAATATACACTCAGCCATGGCTCTAGCTGCATAGCATAATATGAGCCTGTACTAGATGTGTACATTGAGAGAGATTATCTAGGGTGGGATTCCCTGTTCTAGCTGAGTGGGCCTAAAAGGCCAAGTTTATACCGATTGAGATGAGATAGGGTCGAGGACCCACTATGAGATGTTATATTGGGCCTGAAAGGCCAAGTCTATATTGACTGAGACAGGGTCAAGGACCCACTGTGATATATTATATTGGGCACGAGAGGCCAAGTATATACTGACTGGGATAGGGTCGAGGACCCATTATGAGGTATTATGTATATAGATACCTATATTGGATCGGACTGCACGCCGCAATAATGTACATGTAATATACATGTAATATACATGTGGGACGGACTGCACGCCGCAGTATTATTGCGCTTGGGCTGTAGGAGCCCCTTCGGAGTCTGAGTCTGCACACATTCCAGTGAGCGCTGGTATATTATGGGCTGCACGCCGCAGCAGTATATATGTTGGATCGGACTGCACGCCGCGGTGATATATGGTGGACCTGGCTGCACGCCATAGCACCATAGCGCTTGGGCCTAGGGAGCCCCTCCGAAGTCTGTATACACCCCCAGTGAGCGCCGTCGACGTTAAATGGAGCGGGCTGCGCGCCGCAGCAGTATATGTATTGGAGCGGGCTGCACGCCGCATCATTATACTTAATCATATCCTACTATTTACTTAGATACTTATACATTATAGACATAAGTATGTGCCTTTATATGTTGAGATGGCCGTACACCGTAGGGGTACGAGCGAGGGTTTGTTCGGTGTGGAGATCTTGTAGAGATAAACGTAGATTGGAGGTTAAAGTACTACTATAGTGATGACGTACTTGTGAAGATTGCCTTAGAACTGCTAAGTGATAGCACAGGAGTTCTTACTTTCGGTTATTATTTATTATTGTTACTCACTGAGTTGAAATATACTCACCCCACTCCCCTGCACTTTTTGGTGCAGATCCACAGGTGCCCGAGAGCAGTTGAGACATTTTAGCTGCTGATCCATATCTACTTTTGCGGAGATTACGAGGTAGCTGCCAGCGTCCGCAGAGCTTGTTTTTCTCCTTCTTTATCATCTTGTTGATTTCCTATTTGTCTAGACTTGGTTGTATTAGGATGCTATTCTGTAGAGGCTCAGTCTCGTGACACCACGATATGTTTGGGACCGTATTTTGCATGTTTTGACGTTTCGGTTATTACCTGTTATGACTAACTATTGTTTAAGTTTAATTTATTTAATAATTGGCTGGTTAAGAGGATATTATGGTCGGGCTTGCCTAGCATTGTGTTGGGCGCCATCACGACCAGGGTTTGGGTCGTGACAAGTTGGTATCAGAGCCTAGGTTAATAGGTCTCGCGAGTCATGAGCCGGTTGGTAGAGTCTCGTGGATCGGTGCGGGGACGCCTGTACTTATCCTCGGGAGGCTGCAAACCTTTTAGGAAAAGTTTCAATTCTTGGAATTCTTGTCGTGCGATTACTTTTGACTTGAACTGAACTTTGACATTCTATTCTCTCAGAGATGGCGAGAACTCGATCATCCGGACGTGGGGGACGACCACCACTACCACCTACTAGAGGCCGTGGACGCGGTCGCGGTCGTGGCGGAGTTAGGGCGGCGAGCGGTGCCGAGTCGACCCGCGGCCCCCGGTTGCGAGAGGTGCCGGCGACGCCGGATCGGGCACCGAGTCGTGCCCGTTGCTATTCGGGTCTACGGGAGACCACGGCTCGGATACTAGCGATGCTGCGCGGCCTAGCACGGTGCGTTTCGGTTACTACTGCGGCGAGTCGCATCGGGGATCGGGGGTGGTCATCGGACCCCCGCGATACGCACTCCGCGAGCCGGCGGTGCGGGGCGTACGGACACCGAGAGGCTCCTCCGAGTTCGGCACCGTGGTTACGGTTCGGCCCGACGGATCGGATTCGGGGGGACGGGGTCCCAGCTATGACGGACGATCGGCGGCGTCGTCTCGAGAGGTTCACCGGGTTATCTCCTCCGGTGTTCACGCTGGTGCTCCGGCGAGGACGCCCGAGGTTTTTGGATAAGTGGCGTCGGATGCTTCGTACGGCGGGGATATTGGAGTCCGGTGGGGTATCTTTTACTACCTTTCAGTTTCGGGGACCGGCCTTTGCTTGGTGGGAGGCTTATGAGCGCCGCGGGCCGGCAGGGGAACACCACTATCATGGCCGGAGTTCTCCGCTATGTTCTTGGAGAAATGGGTGCCTCGATCTCAGAGAGAGGAGATGCGTAGGCGGTTTGAGGGTCTCCGTCAGGGGGACATGTCAGTGTCAGAGTATGAGATCAGATTTACAGAGTTGTCCAGATATGCACCATGGTTGGTTCCTTCTGACAGAGAGAGGATTGGACGCTTTGTGGACGGCCTCATTTACCCCATTCGTATTCCGATGACTCGGGAGAGGGTTTTGAGTCGTACATTTGAGGATGTTGTGGACATTGCTCGCGACATAGAGACAGATCGTCACAGAGAGCGGGATGAGAGGGAGGCCAAGAGGCCTCGAGGTGCAGCTAGTTCCAGTGGTACTCAGACCAGAGGCCAGAGTCAGCAGAGCCGAGGTCGCTCTTTCAGATCTTCGCAGTCGGGTCACTCAGATCGTCGCAGATGGTCTTCTAGACAGGGTTATCAGGGTTCGCACCAGAGCCAGCCATCTCTCAGTGCCATGCCAGCTTAGAGTTCTTCACAGGCGCCATCTGCTCAGGGTTCATCTCAGCCTAGTTCATCAGCTGGCCACTCCAACGCCAGGGGTCCTTATCAGTCTCAGTCCCCAGCACCGGGCAGTTGCTACGAGTGCGGAGAGTTTGGGCATCACCGTAGGGAGTGTCCCCGTCTTGTTTCCAGATCTTATCAGCAGAGGGGGCAGCCCTCGTCATCTGGTCCTTCTACTTCAGCACCCGCCCCGCCAGCTAGGGGTGAGGGTCAGACAGCTAGGGGTCGCCCTCGAGGGGGAGGCCGATCAGGCGGTCAGGCTAGATGCTATGCTTTTCGGGGCCGATCTGAGGCTGTTGCTTCTGATGATGTCATTACAGGTATTATTTCAGTCTGCCACAGAGATGCCTCAGTATTGTTTGATCCCGGTTCTACTTATTCTTATGTGTCTACATATTTTGCTCCTCGTTTGGGCACGACCCGAGGGAGTCTTGAGCTGCCAGTGCATGTATCTACCCCGGTAGGGGATACTATTGTTGTGGACCACGTATACCGGTCCTGTTTGGTCACTATTGGAGGTCTGGAGACCCGAGTAGACCTGTTGCTTCTCAGCATGATTGATTTTGATGTTATATTGGGCATGGACTGGCTATCTCCATGTCATGCTATTCTGGACTGTCATGCTAAGACAGTCACTTTGGCTATGCCGGGCATTCAGAGGATCGAGTGGCGAGGCACGGCTGAGTATGTACCTAGCAGGGTAATATCTTTCCTCAAGGCCCAACGAATGGTTGGGAAGGGATGTCTCTCTTATTTAGCATTTGTGCGGGAAGTCGAGGCCCAAACTCCCAGTATTGATTCTGTTCCCATTGTGCGAGACTTTCCTGATGTGTTTCCCTCAGACCTGCCGGGCATGCCGCCGGACAGGGATATTGATTTTGGTATCGATTTGGTGCCGGGCACTCAGCCTATTTCTATTCCTCCATATCGTATGGCACCAGCTGAGTTGAAGGAATTGAAGGAGCAGCTCCAGGAACTCCTAGATAAGGGGTTCATTCGGCCGAGTGTGTCGCCGTGGGGTGCACCAGTCCTGTTTGTTAAGAAGAAGGACGGATCTATGAGGATGTGTATTGACTATAGGCAGCTAAACAAAGTAACGGTGAAGAATAAGTATCCTCTTCCTCGTATTGATGATTTATTTGATCAGCTCCAGGGAGCTAAGGTGTTCTCGAAGATTGATCTTCGTTCAGGCTACCATCAGCTGAAGATTAGAGAGTCTG
The DNA here is from genome assembly GCA_032618575.1 of Nicotiana noctiflora. Classification (NCBI taxonomy): domain Eukaryota; kingdom Viridiplantae; phylum Streptophyta; class Magnoliopsida; order Solanales; family Solanaceae; genus Nicotiana; species Nicotiana noctiflora. Next base: position 14,421 of record JASVEL010007943.1, on the reverse strand, counting down.
ACATTATGAAGACTGCATTCCGGACCAGATATGGTCACTATGAGTTCCTTGTGATGTCTTTTGGGCTGACCAACGCCCCAGCAACATTTATGCATCTGATGAACAGTGTATTCAGGCCGTATCTTGATTCATTTGTGATCGTATTCATTGATGACATACTTGTCTACTCTCGTAGCCAGGAGGAGCATGCTCGGCACTTGAGTATTGTGTTGCAGAGGTTGAGAGAGGAGAAGCTGTATGCCAAGTTCTCCAAATGTGAGTTATGGCTTGAGTCCGTGGCATTCTTAGGGCACGTGGTGTCCTGTGATGGTATTCAGGTAGATCCGAGGAAGGTCGAGGCAGTGCAGAGTTGGCCCAGACCGACCTCAGTTTCTGAGATCCGTAGCTTTCTGGGATTGGCAGGGTATTATCGCCGATTCGTTCAGGGGTTCTCTTCTATTGCTTCACCCTTGACTAGATTGACTCAGGAAGGGTGTTCCTTTCTTATGGTCCGAGGAGTGCGAGGAGAGCTTTCGGAAGCTCAAGACAGCACTGACCACAGCACCAGTCTTGATTCTACCGACAGCTTCAGGTTCTTATACTGTATATTGTGATGCCTCAGGAGTGGGCATTGGTTGTGTGTTGATGCAGGAGGGTAGGGTCATTGCTTATGCCTCTCGTCGGTTGAAGCCCCACGAGAAGAACTACCCTGTTCATGATTTGGAGCTAGCAGCCATAGTTCATGCCTTGAAGATTTGGAGGCATTACCTGTATGGTGTCTCATGTGAGGTGTTCACGGATCATCGCAGGCCTTCAGCACTTATTCAGACAGAAGGACCTTAATTTGAGACGGCGGAGGTGGTTGGAGTTGCTTAAGGACTATGATATCACTATTTTGTATCATCCGGGAAAGGCCAATGTGGTGGCCGATGCCTTGAGTCGGAAGGCGGTTAGCATGGGCAGCCTAGCTTTCATCCCAGTTGGGGAGAGGCCTTTTGCTTATGATGTTCAGGCCCTAGCCAATCGGCTAGTGAGATTAGATATTTCGGAGCCGAGTCGAGTGTTGGCTTGTATTGCTTCTCGATCTTCCTTATATGATCGCATCAGAGAGCGACAGTATGATGACCCACATTTGCTTGTCCTTAAGGACAGAGTGCATCATAATGATGCCAGGGATGTGACTATCGACAGTGATGGTGTTTTGAGGATGCAGGGCCGTATATGTGTGCCCGATGTTGATGGTTTGCGGGAGTTGATACTTGAGGAGGCACACAGTTCGCGGTACTCTATTCACCCAGGTGCCGCAAAGATGTACCAAGACTTGAGACAGCACTACTGGTGGAGGAGAATGAAGATGGATATTGTTAGGCATGTAGCTAAGTGCCTCAATTGCCAGCAGGTCAAATATGAGCATCAGAGACCGGGCGGTGTTCTTCAGGCGTATGGTTATTCCCGAGTGGAAATGGGAGAGGATCACCATGGATTTTGTTACTGGGCTACCTCGGACAGCGAGGAAGTTTGATTCTGTATGGGTGATTGTTGATCGGCTGACTAAGTCCGCACATTTCATCCCGGTTAGTACTACTTACTCATCGGAGCGGTTGGCAGTGATCTTTATTCGGGAGATTGTCAGGTTGCATGGGGTCCCAGTGTCTATTATATCTGACAGAGGCACTCAGTTCACTTCCCAGTTTTGGAGAGCATTTCGGCGAGAGATGGGTACGAGGGTTGAGTTGAGTACAGCATTTCACCCCCAGACAGACGGGCAGTCTGAGCGTACTATTCGGATCCTGGAGGATATGTTGCGGGCATGTGTGATTGATTTTGGTGGTTCGTGGGATGAATTCTTACCACTTGCGAGTTTGCCTACAACAACGGCTACCGGTCGAGTATTCGGATGGCCCGTACGAGGCATTGTATGGCGAGACGGTGTAGATCTCCCGTGGGATGGTTTGAGCACTGGTGAGGTTAGATTGATAGGGACCGAGTTAGTCCGGGAGATGCTCCGGATAGAGCAAAGTTAATCCGAGGAGAGGCTTCGTACGGCACGGTCTCGTCGAGAAGAGTTATGCGGACCGTAGAGTTCGAGAGTTGTCTTTCGTGGTTGGTGACGGAGTATTGTTGAAGATTTCACCTATGAAGGGTGTCATGAGGTTCGGGAGGAAAGGGAAGTTGAGTCCCGGGTATATTGGCCCTTTTGAGATACTCAGGGAGAGTTGGAGAGGTGGCATATGAGTTAGCCTTGCCACCCGGTTTATCCGAGCGTTCATCCGGTATTCCATGTGTCCATGCTCCGGAAGTACGTTGGAGATCCGTCTCGTGTATTAGACTTCAGTACCATCCAGCTTGATGGTGAGCTGTCCTATGATGTGGAGCCTATTGCTATTTTGGGTCGTCAGAGGTGAGAAAATTGAGGTCCAAGGAGATTGCATCGGTTAAGGTTCGGTGGAGAGGTCGACCCGTGGAGGAGGCTACTTGGGAGGTTGAGCGGGAGATGCGGAGCAGATACCCTCAGCTATTTGAGACTTCAGGTATGTTTCTTGACCCGCTCGAGGACGAGCGTTTGCTTAAGAGGGGAGAATGTGACGACCCGGCCCGTCGTCACGGGAATTACCACCCCGTTGTGTTGTAATTACATAATTCATGCTTTTATATAAGTGTTAGAGTCTATCGGGGGAGTTAGGAGTGAATTAAATTGGGAATGAGGCATATAGCCTTTGTGAAGGAAACTTGAATAAGAAAAGTCAACCCGGAGTTGACTATTTAGCTAGAGGGCTCGGAATCGGATTCGGATGATTCGGTTAGTTCCGGAAGGTGATTTGTGACTTAGGGGAGCGATCGGAATTGAATTTGGAGGCCGGTGTAGAAATAGGCTTGAATTGGCTAAGGTTAAATTTTGGCGAAATCCGAACGGTAGGTGAGATTTTGATCCGGGGGTCGGAATGGAATTCCGACAGTTGCAGTAGCTTCGTTAGGTGATTTTGGATGTGCCTGCAAAATTTGAGGTCATTCGGACGTCGTTTGGTCGGGTTTTTGATCGAATGTGTAATTCGGAAAGTTTTAAGAAATTTAGGCTTGAATCCGTGTGTAATTGGTGATTTTGATGTTTAGGGTGGTGTTTTTATGATTGGAACAAGTTCGTATCGTGTTTTGTAGTATGTTGGTGGTTTTCGTTGGGGTCCCGGAGGCCTCGGGATGGATTCGGGGGTCCAAACGGACCAATTTGTGCCAAAAGGCACTGCTGTTCTGCTGCAATAATCGCAGAAAAATTTTGTTCTCCGCGATCGCGGAGATGGCCATGCGATCGCGTAAGGGAGAAATCCCGAGCTCTGCGATCGCGAAGCAAAGCCTGCGATCGCGTAAGTCTGAAGGTTGGAGCATTGCGATCGCGTGAGGTTTTATGCGATCGCGTAGGGTATTTGGTCGGAAGCAGTGCGATCGCGTGTCGTGTGTCGCGATCGCGTAGGTTAATCTGGGAGCCGGCCGAGTTTGTTCACTGCGATCGCGTTAGTTCGTTTGCGATCGCGTAGGGTCACTGAATTGTTCACTGCGATCGCGTCGAGGATCACGCGATCGCGTAGAGGAAAATTAGGCCGCCCAAAATTTGTGCATCGCGATCGCGTGCCAAAGGCTGCGATCGCGTAGGGTTAATTCGTCTGGCAGAGAATTTAATCAGAACAGAGGGGCTACGGGTTTCATTCATGAAACCTCCATTTTTGAGTTCTAGAGAGAGAAACTCACGGGAATTGCTGGTAATTCATCGGGGATTCGTTGGAGGTAAGTTTTGTGGCTTAATTACATCAATTTTAACATGAAATCCTTGGTTAAATCCCTGTAAATGGAAGATTTAAGGTGGGTTTGAGCCCTAGGCCTAAATTAAAGAAAAACACTGATTTGAGTGGGCAAATGGAGTCCGAATTTGGTAAATTTTATATGCCTAGACTCGTATCGAGATGAGGATTCCGAATATGTAATTTTTGTAATTTTTCGACAAGTGTACCAAAAGTCGGGATTTGACAACTTGTGGGTTTTGATATAAATTGGGTTATTTCGAATGAATTTCGTGAAATTAGCGTATATTGATGCATTCTCTATGACTTTGAGCAGATTTGGCATCCGAGGAGATTGATTTGCGAGGCAAGCGCAAGGCGGATTGAAGCTTCTACCGGTTCGAGGTGAGTGGTAGTAGTAAACAATACAATGAGGGTTTGAAACCCCGTTCTAGCACTTTACAGTGCTATATTGAGATGAGACACGCGTTCTATGACGGGCGTGGTAACATTGTGATAAGGGGTTCGGACTTAGTCCTTCCCGGCTAATAGAATACTGTGTTGTACGACTGTTAATGAGGTTATAACTGTACCATTGGGCTAATAGCCATGTTTGGGGCCTTGTGCCGATCTGTAGAGCATTAGGGAACCTATAGAGCTAGGTGACCTTTACATTGTGTTGGAAATATACACTCAGCCATGGCTCTAGCTGCATAGCATAATATGAGCATGTACTAGATGTGTACATTGAGAGAGATTATCTAGGGTGGGATTCCCTGTTCTAGCTGAGTGGGCCTGAAAGGCCAAGTTTATACCGATTGAGATGAGATAGGGTCGAGGACCCACTATGAGATGTTATATTGGGCCTGAAAGGCCAAGTCTATATTAACCGAGACAGGGTCAAGGACCCATTGTGATATATTATATTGGGCCTGAGAGGCCAAGTGCATACTGACTGGGATAGGGTCGAGGACCCATTATGAGGTATTATGTATATAGATACCTATATTGGATCGGACTGCACGCCGCAGTGATGTACATGTAATATACATGTAATATACATGTGGGACGGACTGCACGCCGCAGTATTATTGCGCTTGGGCTGTAGGAGCCCCTTCGGAGTCTGAGTCTGCACACATTCCAGTGAGCGCTGGTATATTATGGGATCGGGCTGCACGCCGCAGCAGTATATATGTTGGATCGGACTGCACGCCGCGGTGATATATGGTGGACCGGGCTGCACGCCATAGCACCATAGCGCTCGGGCCTAGGGAGCCCCTCCGAAGTACGTATACACCCCGGTGAGCGCCGTCGACGTTAAATGGAGCGGACGCCGCGCCGCGACGGTATATGTATTGGAGCGGGCTGCACGCCGCGGCATTATACTTAATCATATCCTACTATTTACTTAGATACTTATACATTATAGACATAAGTATGTGCCTTTATATGTTGAGATGGCCGTACACCGTAGGGGTACGAGCGAGGGTTTGTTCGGTGTGGAGATCTTGTAGAGATAAACGTAGATTGGAGGTTAAAGTACTACTATAGTGATGACGTACTTGTGAAGATTGCCTTAGAACTGTTAAGTGATAGCACATGAGTTCTTGTTTTCAGTTATTGTTTATTATTGTTACTCACTGAGTTGAAATATACTCACCCGCTCCCCTGCACTTTCTGTGCAGATTCACAGGTGCCCGAGAGTGGTTGAGGCATTGTAGCTGCTTGCTCATACCCACTTTGCGGAGACTACGTGGTAGCTGCCAGCGTCCGCAGAGCTTGTTTTTCTCCTTCTTTATCATCTTGTTGATTTCCTATTTGTCTAGACTTGGTTGTATTAGGATGCTATTCTGTAGAGGCTCAGTCTCGTGACACCACGATATGTTTGGGACCGTATTTTGCATGTTTTGACGTTTCGGTTATTACCTGTTATGACTAACTATTGTTTAAGTTTAATTTATTTAATAATTGGCTGGTTAAGAGGATATTATGGTCGGGCTTGCCTAGCATTGTGTTGGGCGCCATCACGACCAGGGTTTGGGTCGTGACAAGTTGGTATCAGAGTCTGGTGCCATTTTCTTTATAAAAATGCATGGACAAACAACATCATTTATGTAACCTTCTTTCAGTAAATATTCACTAAGGCGATTATACCACATGCGCCGGATTGCTTTAAACCGTACAAAGATCTTTGTAATCTAATTGAATACATTTCCTGAGATTTTGCTTCATGCATTTTTAATCCTTCAGGGATTTTCATATAAATTTCATTATCAAGTGAACCGTACAGATAAGTTGTAACTACATCCATTAGATGTATTTCAAGCTTTTCATGTAGTGCTAAACTGATGAGATATCGAAATGTTATGGCATCCATAATAGGTGAATATGTTTCATTAAAATCGACTCCGTGTCATTGTGAGAATTCTTGTGCAACAAGGCGAGCTTTATATCTTTCAACTTCATTTTTATCATTCCTTTTCCGCACAAAAACCCATTTATGACCAACTGATTTTATACCAGTAGGTGTTTGGACAACTGGTCCAAATACCTCCCTTTTAGCAAGTGATTTTAATTCTGATTGAATTGCCTCTTGCCATTTTGGCCAATCAGATCTTTGTCGACATTCTTCGACAGATCGAGGTTCAAGATCCTCACTATCTTGCATAATATTAAGTGCGGCATTATATGCAAAAATATTATCCACCACTATTTCAGAACGATTTAAATTAATCACATCACCGGTCGAACTTATTAAAAGTTCTTCACTTACATGAGCTTCGGGTTCGTTGATTTCTTCAGGAATCTCGGAACTAATTAGATCTTGGGTATCTTCAGGAGATCCCTTCATGGTATAATTTTGATCATTTGCCGATTTTCTTTTTCGAGGATTTCGATCCTTAGAACCCAAAGGCCTACCACGCTTCAGGCGTGCTTTAGGTTCACTAGCTTTCATGCTAGTAGATGGTCCTACTGGAACATCAATTCGGATAGACACATTCTCTGCAGGGATATGTGACTTAGTTATCCTTTTCAAATCAGTAAATGCGTCTGGCATTTGATTTGCTATATTCTGTAAATGGATGATCTTCTGGACCTCCTGATTACATATAGGGGTGCGTGGGTCAAAGTGAGATAATGATGAAACTTTCCACACAATTTCTCTTTTGATTTCCTTTTTCTCTCCCCCTAATTGTGAGAAATTTGTTTCATCAAACCGACAATCTACAAATCGAGCAGTAAATAAATCTCCTGTCAATGGTTCAAGATAGCGAATAATAGAGGGTGATTCAAACCCAACATATATTCCTATCCTTCTCTGTGGTCCCATCTTACTGCGCTGTGGTGGTGCTACTGGCACATATACAACACATCCAAAAATTCGTAAATGGGCTATATTTGGTTGATGACCAAAAACTAATTGTGACGGAGAATATTTATTATAATGTGTCGGTCTGAGACGGATAAGTGATGCTGCATGCAAGATAGCATGGCCCCAAACAGTAGTGGGCAATTTTATTTTCATAAGTAGTGGTCTTGCTATCAATTGTAGGCGTTTAATAAATGACTATGCAAGGCCATTTTGAGTATGAACATAAGCTACAGGATGTTCAACTTTTATCCCAACTGATAAACAATAATCATCAAAAGCTTGAGATGAGAATTCTCCAGGCATTATCGAGGCGAATAGCCTTAATAGGATAATCTGGGAATTGTGCCCTTAATCGAATTATTTGGGCTAATAGCTTTGCGAACGCCAGGTTGCGAGATGATAATAGGCACACATGAGACCATCTTGAAGATGCATCTATTAGCACCATAAAATATCTAAACAACCCACTTGGTGGGTGAATAGGTCCACATATATCCCCATGTATACGTTCTAAAAAGGCGGGGGATTCAATGCCAACCTTCATTGGTGATGGTCTAGTGATTAGTTTGCCTTGATAACAAGCATCACAAGAAAATTCGTCATTCGTAAGAATCTTCAGGTTCTTTAACGGATGCCCACTCGAATTTTCAGTAATTCGTCTCATCATTATTGATCCAGGATGGCCCAAACGGCCATGCCAAAGCACAAAAGTATTTGAATCCGTAAACTTCTGGTTTACGATAGAGTGTGCTTCAACTGTACTAATTTTTGAATAGTATAAGCCAGAAGATAAAGTTGGTAACTTTTCTACAATGCATTTCTGGTCGGAAATATTCTTTATAATACAAAGATATTCCATGTTCATTTCATTTATTGTCTCAACATGATACCCATTTCGGCGGATATCTATAAAACTCAACAAGTTTCTTCGGGACTTGGAGGAGAATAATGCATTGTCTATAATTAGTTTTGTTCCATTAGACAAAAAGATAACGGCTCTTCCGGAGCCTTCGATCAAACTTATATTACCAGAAATTGTTGAAACATTTGCTTTTTCCTTATGCAAATAAGAAAAGTATTTCTGATCCCTGAATATGGCATGAGTTGTTCCACTATCAATAACACAAATATCTTCATGATTTGTCTTTGATCCAAACATAATTTGAGGATTATCCATATTCTTCAAAATGACATAAATAAAATATATTATCAAAACATAACTTTTATTTATGTACAATAATCACATAACCATACTATCTATTACAAACAACAAAAATTAAAAATATTTATATTTCTACAGATTCACTACCGATTACATGACTTGTTTCTCCTTCTGGGAGTGCAAAGTAATCAGCTACATCTAAATGCATGAAGTCAAAATCAGCTACATGAAGTCAAAATGACTTTGAGCAGATTTGGCATCCGAGGAGATTGATTTGCGAGGCAAGCGCAAGGCGGATTGAAGCTTCTACCGGTTCGAGGTGAGTGGTAGTAGTAAACAATACACTGAGGGTTTGAAACCCCGTTCTAGCACTTTACAGTGCTATATTGAGATGAGACACGCGTTCTATGACGGGCGTGGTAACATTGTGATAAGGGGTTCGGACTTAGTCCTTCCCGGCTAATAGAATACTGTGTTGTACAACTGTTAATGAGGTTATAACTGTACCATTGGGCTAATAGCCATGTTTGGGGCCTTGTGCCGATCTGTAGAGCATTAGGGAACCTATAGAGCTAGGTGACCTTTACATTGTGTTGGAAATATACACTCAGCCATGGCTCTAGCTGCATAGCATAATATGAGCCTGTACTAGATGTGTACATTGAGAGAGATTATCTAGGGTGGAATTCCCTGTTCTAGCTGAGTGGGCCTGAAAGGCCAAGTTTATACCGATTGAGATGAGATAGGGTCGAGGACCCACTATGAGATGTTATATTGGGCCTGAAAGGCCAAACCGATTGAGATGAGACAGGGTCAAGGACCCATTGTGATATATTATATTGGGCCTGAGAGGCCAAGTGCATATTGACTGGGATAGGGTCGAGGACCCGTTATGAGGTATTATGTATATAGATACCTATATTGGATCGGACTGCACGCCGCAGTAATGTACATGCAATATACATGTAATATACATGTGGGACGGACTGCACGCCGCAGTTTATTGCGCTTGGGCTGTAGGAGCCCCTTCGGAGTCTGAGTCTGCACACATTCCAGTGAGCGCCGGTATATTATGGGATCGGGCTGCACGCCGCAGCAGTATATATGTTGGATCGGACTGCACGCCGCAGTGATATATGGTGGACCTGGCTGCACGCCATAGCACCATAGCGCTTGGGCCTAGGGAGCCCCTCCGAAGTCTGTATACACCCCCAGTGAGCGCCGTCGACGTTAAATGGAGCGGACTGCGCGCCGCAGCAGTATATGTATTGGAGCGGGCTGCACGCCGCATCATTATACTTAATCATATCCTACTATTTACTTAGATACTTATACATTATAGACATAAGTATGTGCCTTTATATGTTGAGATGGCCGTACACCGTAGGGGTACGAGCGAGGGTTTGTTCGGTGTGGAGATCTTGTAGAGATAAACGTAGATTGGAGGTTAAAGTACTACTATAGTGATGACGTACTTGTGAAGATTGCCTTAGAACTGCTAAGTGATAGCACAGGAGTTCTTACTTTCAGTTATTATTTATTATTGTTACTCACTGAGTTGAAATATACTCACCCCACTCCCCTGCACTGTTTTGGTGCAGATCCGCAGGTGCCCGAGAGCAGTTGAGACATTTTAGCTGCTGATCCATATCTACTTTGGCGGAGATTACGAGGTAGCTGCCAGCGTCCGCAAAGCTTGTTTTCTCCTTCTTTATCATCTTGTTGATTTCCTATTTGTCTAGACTTGGTTGTATTAGGATGCTATTCTGTAGAGGCTCAGTCTCGTGACACCACGATATGTTTGGGACCGTATTTTGTATGTTTTGACGTTTCGGTTATTACTTGTTATGACTAACTACTGTTTAAGTTTAATTTATTTAATAATTGGCTGGTTAAGAGGGATAATATGGTCGGGCTTGCCTAGCATTGTGTTGGGCGCCATCACGACCAGGGTTTGGGTCGTGACAAGTTGGTACCAGAGCCTAGGTTAATAGGTCTCGCGAGTCATGAGCCGGTTGGTAGAGTCTCGTGGATCGGTGCGGGGACGCCTGTACTTATCCTCGGGAGGCTGCAAACCTTTTAGGAAAAGTTTCAATTCTTGGAATTCTTGTCGTGCGATTACTTTTGACTTGAATTGAACTTTGACATTCTATTCTCTCGCAGATGGCGGGAACTCGAGCATCCGGTCGAGGAGGACGACCACCACAACCACCTGCTTGAGGCCGTGGACGCGGCCGTGGTCGTGGTAGAGGCCGGGAAGCTGATGCAGTACCAGCTGACCCACAGCCCCCAGTTGCAGAGGTGCCAGCTGCACCAGTTTAGGCACCAGCTGTGCCCATTGTCATTCTGGGTCTACAGCAAACCCTGGCTCAGATACTAGTAGTTTGCACTGGCCTGGCACAGGCGGTTTCAGTTACTACTGCAGCAGCTGCATCAGGGACCGGGGGTGGTCATCAGACCCCCACCGCATGAACTCCAGAGCCAGCAGTGCAGGGCTTACAGACACCAAAGGCTCCTCCAGTTCAGCTTGTGGTTCCGGTTCAGCCAACAGACCAGGTTCGGGGGGACAGGGAAGCTATGACGGACGATGAGCAGCGTCGCCTCGAGAGGTTCACCAGGTTATCTCCTCCAGTGTTCATAGGAGCTCCGGGCGAGGACGCCCAAGGTTTTCTGGACAAGTGCCGTCGGATGCTTCTTACGGCAGGGATCTTGGAGTCCAGTGGGGTATCTTTCACTACCTTTCAGTTTCAGGGGCCAGCCTTTGCTTGGTGGGAGGCTTATGAGCGCCGCAGGCCAGGCCGGAGCAACACCACTATCATGGCCGGAGTTCTCCGCTATGTTCTTGGAGAAATGGGTGCCTCGATCTCGGAGAGAGGAGATGCGTGGCGGTTTGAGGGTCTCCGTCGAGGGGACGTGTCGGTGTCGAGTATGAGATCGGATTTACGAGTTGTCCGGATATGCACCGTGGTTGGTTCATTCCGACAGAGAGAGGATTGGGCGCTTCGTGGACGGCCTCATTTATCCCATTCGTATTCCGATGACTCGGGAGAGGGTTTTGAGTCGTACATTTGAGGATGCTGTGGATATTGCTCGCGACATAGAGACAGATCGTCGCCGGGAGCGGGATGAGAGGGAGGCCAAGAGGCCTCGAGGAGCAGCTAGTTCCAGTGGCACTCAGACCAGAGGCCAGAGTCAGCAGAGCCGAGGTCGCTCTTTCAGGTCTTCGCAGTCGGGTCGCTCGGATCGTCGCAGATGGTCTCCTAGACAAGATTATCAGGGTTCGCACCAGAGCCAGCCATCTCTCAGTGCCATGCCAGCTCAGAGTTCTTCACAGGCCCCATCCGCTCAGGGTTCATCTCGGCCTAGTTCATCAGCTGGTCACTCCAGCACCAGAGGTCCTTATCAGTCTCAGTACCCAGCACCGGGGAGTTGCTACGAGTGCGGAGAGTTTGGGCACCACCGTAGGGAGTGTCCCCGTCTTGTTTCCGGATCTTATCAGCAGAGAGGGCAGCCCTCGTCATCTGGTCCTTCTACTTCAGCACCCGCCCCGCCAGCTAGGGGTGAGGGTCAGACAGCTAGGGGTCGCTCTCGAGGGGGAGGCCGATCAGGCGGACAGGCTAGATGTTATGCTTTTCAGGGCCGATCTGAGGCCGTTGCTTCTGATGATGTCATTACAGGTATTATTTCAGTCTGCCACAGAGATGCCTCAGGTATTGTTTGATCCCGGTTCTACTTATTCTTATGTGTCTACATATTTTGCTCCTCGTTTGGGCACGACCCGAGGGAGTCTTGAGCTGCCAGTGCATGTATCTACCCCGGTAGGGGATACTATTGTTGTGGACCACGTATACCGGTCATGTTTGGTCACTATTGGAGGTCTGGAGACCCGAGTAGACCTGTTGCTTCTCAGCATGATTGATTTTGATGTTATATTGGGCATGGAGTGGCTATCTCCATGTCATGCTATTCTGGACTGTCATGCTAAGACAGTCACTTTGGCTATGCCGGGCATTCAGAGGATCGAGTGGCGAGGCACGGCTGAGTATGTACCTAGCAGGGTAATATCTTTCCTCAAGGCCCAACGAATGGTTGGGAAGGGATGTCTCTCTTATTTAGCATTTGTGCGGGAGGTCGAGGCCCAGACTCCCAGTATTGATTCTGTTCCCATTGTGCGAGACTTTCCTGATGTGTTTCCCTCGGACCTGCCGGGCATGCCGCCGGACAGGGATATTGATTTTGGTATCGATTTGGTGCCAGGCACTCAGCCTATTTCTATTCCTCCGTATCGGATGGCACCAGCTGAGTTGAAGGAATTGAAGGAGCAGCTCCAGGAACTCCTAGATAAGGGGTTCATTCGGCCGAGTGTGTCGCCGTGGGGTGCGCCGGTCCTGTTTGTTAAGAAGAAGGACGGATCTATGAGGATGTGTATTGACTATAGGCAGCTAAACAAAGTAACGGTGAAGAATAAGTATCCTCTTCCTCGTATTGATGATTTATTTGATCAGCTCCAGGGAGCTAAGGTGTTCTCGAAGATTGATCTTCGTTCAGGCTACCATCAGCTGAAGATTAGAGAGTCCGACATTATGAAGACTGCATTCAGGACGAGATATGGTCACTATGAGTTCCTTGTGATGTCTTTTGGGCTGACTAACGCCCCAGCAGCATTTATGCATCTGATGAACAGTGTATTCAGGCCGTATCTTGATTCATTTGTGATCGTATTCATTGATGACATACTTGTCTACTCTCGTAGCCGGGAGGAGCATGCTCGGCACTTGAGTATTGTGTTGCAGAGATTGAGAGAGGAGAAGCTGTATGCCAAGTTCTCCAAATGTGAGTTCCGGCTTGAGTCCGTGGCATTCTTAGGGCACGTGGTGTCCTGTGATGGTATTCGGGTAGATCCGAGAAAGGTCGAGGCGGTGCGGAGTTGGCCGAGACCGTCCTCATCTAGAGATCCGTAGCTTTACCGGGATTGGCGGGGTATTATCGTCGATTCGTTCGGGGGTTCTCTTCTATTGCTTCACGCCTGACTAGATTGACTCGGAAGGGTGTTCCTTTCTCATGGTCGAGGAGTGCGAGGAGAGCTTTCGAAAGCTCAAGACAGCATTGACCACGGCACCGGTCTTGATATTACCGTCAGCTTCAGGTTCTTATACTGTATATTGTGATGCCTCGGGAGTGGGCATTGGTTGTGTGTTGATGCAAGGAGGGTAGGGTCATTGCTTATGCCTCTCGTCGGTTGAAGCCCTGAGAAGAACTACCACTGTTCATGATTTGGAGCTAGCGACCATAGTTCGTACCTTGAAGATTTGGAGGCATTACTGTATGGTGTATCGTATGAGGTGTTCACGGATCATCGCGGCCTTCAACACTCACCACGAGAAGGACCTTAATTTGAGACGAGCGGAGGTGGTTGGAGTTGCTTAAGGACTATGATATCACTATTTTGTATCATCCGGGAAGGCCAATGTGGTGGCCGATGCCTTGAGTCGGAAGGCGGTTAGCATGGGCGGCTTAGCTTTCATCCCAGTTGGGGAGAGGCCTTTTGCTTATGATGTTCAGGCCCTAGCCAATCGGCTAGTGAGATTAGATATTTCGGAGCCGAGTCGAGTGTTGGCTTGTATTGCTTCTCGATCTTCCTTATATGATCGCATCAGGAGAGCGACAGTATGATGACCCACATTTGCTTGTCCTTAAGGACAGAGTGCATCATAATGATGCCAGGGATGTGACTATCGACAGTGATGGTGTTTTGAGGATGCAGGGCCGTATATGTGTGCCCGATGTTGATGGTTTGCGGGAGTTGATACTTGAGGAGGCACACGGTTCGCGGTACTCTATTCACCCAGGTGCCGCAAAGATGTACCAAGACTTGAGACAGCACTACCGGTGGAGGAGAATGAAGATGGATATTGTTAGGCATGTAGCTAAGTGCCTCGATTGCCAGCAGGTCAAATATGAGCATCAGAGACCGGGCGGTGTTCTTGAGCGTATGGTTATTCCCGAGTGGAAATGGGAGAGGATCGCCATGGATTTTGTTACTGGGCTACCTCGGACAGCGAGGAAGTTTGATTATGTATGGGTGATTGTTGATCGGCTGACTAAGTCCGCACATTTCATCACAGTTAGTACTACTT
>JASVEL010007942.1:0-98827 GCA_032618575.1 Nicotiana noctiflora | reverse complement strand
TCATGCGACGTTTCTGTACTTAAATGTATAGGGTTTGAGGCAGGTGGATCCGGACATCACTCGGGTGCATATCAGTGAGCACTTTCTGGGAATTCTACGGTGAGTTGCTTTCTCTCTCATACCGATTCGCATCTGAAGGAGTTTGTTTCCTGTATTTATGATTTTCTGTCTATTCTGATTCAGACAGTAGGACAGTGTTTTGTATATTTTTGTCTAAACTCTATTGGTCGCCCGTAGCTAGTGACACCGGGTTTTGGCACACATTGTAGAGAACATTTACTTTTGGGGTTTGTATGATTATCTCAGTACTGTATGGTCTTGCTAGTTCCCATTTATTTACTAAAAATACTAGTATATTTGGTTGGTTAATCAAAAATCAAGACTTAATTATAAACTTCCAGAGTTAGCTGGCCTAACTGTGATGTTAGGCGCCATCATGACCTAGTTAGGTAATATGGGTCGTGACAACATAGTATTTGAGCACTAGGTTCACGTAGGTCTCACAAGTTACGGGCAAACCTAATAGAGTCTTGTAGATCGATACAGAGACATATGTATTTATCTTCGAGAGGCTATAGGGTGTTAGGAAAGACTACTCTTTATTCATTCTTCATCGTGCAAAGGTCAGTGTACTAAGTTTCCTCATTTATTCTCTCACAGATGGTGAGGACCCGTACTGCCGATGTTCCGGACCCGGGAGGAGCTGCTCCCCTCATTGCCAGAGGCCGAGGTAGAGGTCGGGGGAGGGCATCAGCCCGTGGTAGGGGACAACAGTGTCCCAGAGCTATTCCTAATGCACCACCAGCAGACCCTGTGGGGGATCACACTACTGAGGAGCAGGGCGATGCGCCTGCAGCTGTGCCTACTCCGGCGGATTTCATGATAGCTCCAGGATTCTAGGAGGTCATGGGCCGTATGCTTCGATTCATGGACACCATGACTCAGGACGGTTTATTTCCATCAAATCCAACAGCTTCGTAGGCAGGAGGGGGAGCACAGACCCCTACTTCTTAGGTTTCAGTTCAGGTAGCACCAGTATATCATACTCCGGGTGCCCAACCCGCAGAGGGGGTTCAGACAGTTGCTGCGGCTGTACCCCAGCCTAGGCCAGTTGTGGAGTATGACCCACAGAATCTACTAGACAAATGTACCAGACTTCACCCCTCAGTCTTCGGAGGTGAGTGCCATGAGGACGCTCAGGATTTCATTGATAGGTGTAGGGACAGACTGCACGCTATGAGTTAGAGTCACATGGAGTTGACTTCACTACTTTTAAGCTTAAGGGTAGGGCCCACATATGGTGGCAGTCTTATATTCTGGGCAGGCCTGCCAGTTCACCTCCCATCACTAGGGGTCAGTTTGTGCAGTTATTTCTGGACAGGTATATTCCGCCCACTGAGAGGGAGGAGCTGCGGTATCAGTTTGAGCACCTTGAGTAGGGTCAGATGTCTATGACCGACTAAGAGGTGAAGTTTTCTAAGTTATCACGCCATGCACTCATGATACTTCTGATTGATGCAGAGAGAGTGCAGAGGTTTGTTACAGGATTGCAGCCGAGTATTCGATCGGGGATGGCCCGAGAGAAAAAGATGGGTACAGAGTATCAGCTTGTGGTTGAGATTGCTCGCCAGATTGAGGGTTATCCTCAGAGAGGTAGGGAGAAGATGCAGCAAGACAAGAGAGCTGGATTCCTTGGAGAGTTCAGAGGTGCCCCAGCTAGGGGTAGAGATCAGTTTAGAAGGGGACAACCCAGTAGGCCCCCATCTTCAGCACCACCACCTCCCACTCGGGGTGCTCCAGCATGCCCCTACTTTAGCGCCATGCCAGAGAGTACTGCCCGCCAGCTATTTAAGGTTCTACCAATGGGTATTCAGGTCCTCAGGGTTCTTCTGGTCCCTACTTCAGTGCTATGCCAGTGACTTCATATCATCCACCAGCTATTCAGGCTCCTCTCACGGTATCTGCGAGCCACCAAGGGCAGTCATCAGGACAGCAGGCTACCGTGCCATATTGCTTTGAGTGTGGCGATCCAGGCCACATGAGGAGATATTGCCCCAGGCTTAAGGGTAAGGCAGTACAACATGGGCAGCAGCCCACGACTCCAGCACCAGCGGCCCAGCCATCTTGAGGTGGAGGGCAGAGTGGTAGAGGCTGATCCAGAGGTGGAGGCCAGACAGTAGGGGTGTGCATTCGATTTATCAATTCGATTTTGACTCTTATCGATAATTACTTATCGATTATCGATTTGTACATATGCTTATCGTTATCGTTTTAATAAGGTTTCGATTTTTTCGATTTTGATTTATTAATTTTTTGGGCTTATCGATTCGGTTATAGATTTCATCAATAAGAAAATTTGCGCGATTCCACGGAAAGTATATCGCTATAAACACGCCTAACTAATATGGACAAAAAGAAGCTAAAATAAGACGAGCACTGTTTATAACATAAAAATTGTGTCAATAGACATATGCAATGAAACTAAAGTAAGGGATCAAATATATGCCACTAACACTCCAACGGTATTAAAAAAAATAAAAATACATCAGCACTGCTAATTCTATTTTCCATTAATTTGAACTTCATTCCCTTCAGCTTTAAATATGATCATTCCTTAAATGTGGTAGATGAAATAATTAGGGGTATGCATTCGATTTATCGATTCGATTTTGACCCTTATCAATAATTACTTATCGGTTATCGATTTGTACAACTGCTTATCGTTATCGTTTCAATAAGGTTTCGATTTTTCTGATTTCATTTATCGATGAACCGATAACAAATAATCGATTCGAATGCACACCCCTACCAGACAGGGAGAGGTCAGCCAGCTACTCCTCAGTTAGGAGGAGGCCAGACAGCCAGTACTCCAGCTAGATTCTATGCTCTCCCGGCTAGGCCGGATGCATTAGCCTCAGATGCCGTCATCACAGGTATTATTTCTGTCAGTGGTGGAGATGCATCGATATTATTTGATCCAGGGTCCACTTATTCATATGTATCATCTCTATTTGCTTGTTACCTGGCCACTTCTTCTGAGGCCTTGGGTGTTCATGTTCATGTGCCCACTCCTGTAGGCGATTTTGTGGTTGTGAACTGGGTCTACCGGTCTTGTATGGTTACTTTTTATGGTTTTAAGACTAGGGCCGATCTCCTGTTGCTTGATATGATTGACTTTGAGGTTATCTTGGGCATGGATTGGCTATCTCCTCATCATGTCGTTCTGGATTGCCATTCCAAAACTATTTCTCTAGTGATGCCATGGTAACCGAGATTGGAGTGGAGGGGTTCCACTGTAGATACACCTAGCAGGGTTATTTCCTTATTGTAGGCTCAACGCATGGTTGAGAAAGGGTGTTTGGCCTACTTATCTTATGTTCGAGACACCATTGCAGAGTCTCCGATGATTGATTCAATTCTAGTAGTTTGAGAGTTCGCCGATGTTTTTCCTTCTAATTTTCCTGGCATGCCTCTGGATCGTGATATTCATTTCTATATCGACTTGGCTCAAAGAACTCAGCCTATATCTATCCCACTATACCGTATGGCTCCCACGGAGCTGAAAGAGTTGAAGGAGCAGTTGGAGAAGTTTCTAGCTAAGGGATATGTTAGGTCCAGCGTATCGCCTTGGGGTGCGCCAGTGCTGTTTGTAAAGAAGAAGGATTGGACTATGTAGATGTACATTGATTACCTCCAGTTTAACAAAGTCACCATCAAGAACAAGTATCCATTACCCCGCATTTATGATTTGTTCGATCAGTTGCAGGGTTCTAGGGTGTTCTCTAAGATCGACCTGAGATCAGGGTATCATCACCTGAGGATTCGGGATTCAGATGTTTCGAAGACCGCATTCCGCACGAGATATGGCGACTATGAGTTCCTGGTGATGTCATTTGGCTTGACTAATGCTCCAGCGGTGTTTATAGATTTGATGAACAGAGTATTCAGCCCCTATATTGATTTTTTCGTCATTGTTTTCATTGATGACATCTTGGTATATTCACGTAGCCTAGGGGAGCACGAGCAACACTTGAGGGTAGTGCTACAGCCCTTGCGAGAGCATAAGCTTTATGCTAAGTTCTCCAAGTGTGAGTTTTGGCTAGAGTCAGTGGCATTCTTGGGGCATATCGTGTCAGGAGATGGTATTAAGGTGGATCCCAAGAAGATCCTACTTCAGTGACCGAGATCAAGAGCTTTCTGGGGTTAACAGGATATTATCAACGATTTGTTCAGGGCTTCTCATCCATTGCATCACCTCTGACCAGATTGACCCAAAAGGGGTCCCCGTTCTGTTGGTCCGATTATTGTGAGGAGAGCTTCCAGAAGCTCAAGACAGCTTTGACCACTGTGCCAGTTCTTTTATTGCCTTCCAGTTCAGGGACTTATACGGTATATTGCGATGCTTCTCGCATTGTCTTGGGGTGTGTATTGATGCAGGATGGGCGAGTTATTGCATATAACTCTCGTCAGTTAAAGGTTCATGAGAAGAATTATCCGGTGCACGATCTAGAGTTGGCGGCGATTGTTCATTATCTTAAGATATGGAGGCATTATTTATATAGGGTGTCATGTGAGGTGTATACAGACCATCGCAGCTTGTAGCATCTGTTCAAGTAGAGGGACCTTAATTTGAGACAGCGCAGTTGGCTCGAGTTGCTAAAGGATTATGACATTACTATTCTTTATCACCCATGCAAGGCGAATGTGGTTGCGGATGCCTTGAGTAGGAAGGCGGAGAGAATGTGTATCTTGGCATTCATTCCTGCAGAGATGAGGCCACTAGCTTTGGATGTTCAGTCCCTAGCTAATAGACTTGTGAGATTGGACATTTCAGAGCCTAGCCAGGTCCTAGCATGTGTGGTTGCGCAGTCTTTGTTGTTGGGGGAGATTAAGGCCCGACAACTTGATGATTCGCATCTGGCAGACCTCAGATAGACGGTGCTCCAGGGAGGTGCCAAGAAGGTTTCTATTGGCGAGGATGGTGTATTACAGCTCCAGGGCTATGTTTGTGTTCCTAATGTTGGTGGCTTGAGAGAGAGGATCCTAGATGAGGCCCACAGCTTGAGGTACTCCATTCATCTAGGTGCTACGAAGATGTACCGTGGCTTGAGACAACATTACTGGTAGCAGAGGATGAAAAAGGATATTGCAGAGTATGCAGCCAGATGTTTAAATTGCCACACAAGTTAAATATGAGCACCAGAGGCCAGGTGGCCTACTTCAGAAGATGCCCATTCTGGAATGGAAGTGGGAGCGCCTCACCATGGAATTTGTAGTTGGGTTGCCACGGACTCAGCAGAAGGTTGATTCAGTGTGTGTTATTGTGGATAGATTGACCAAGTATGCCCATTTCATTCCAGTGGCGACTACTTATAAGGCAGAGAGGTATGCCCAGATTTACATTCGGGAGATAGTGAGATTGCACGGTGTGCCAGTCTCCATCATATCAAACAGAGGCCCTTAGTTCACTTCCTATTTCTAGAGAGCTATACAATGAGAGTTAGAGACCCGCGTGGAGCTTAGCACGGCACTCCATCCTCAGACCGAGGAACAGTCAGAGCGGACAATTCAGATTTTAGAGGATATTCTTAGAGCATGTGTGATCGACTTTGGAGGGTAGTGGGACCAATTCTTTCCCTTGGCGGAGTTTGCATATAATAACAGTTATCAGTCCAACATCGAGATGGCCCCGTATGAGGCATTGTATGGTCGGCGCTGTCGTTCTCCTATCGGATGGTTTGAGCCTAGTGAGGCTAATTTTCTTGGTACAGATTTGGTCCAAGATGCCCTGGATAAGGTTAAGTTAATTCAGGAAAGGCTTCGCACCGCTCAGTCCAGACAGAAGAGCTATGCAGATCAGAAGGCGCATGATGTCTCATTTGTAGTTGGTGAGAAAGTCCTCCTGAAGGGTTCGCCCATGAAGGACATTATGAGATTCGAGAAGAATGGCAAGTTAAGCCCAAGGTTTATTGACCCCTTTGAGGTGTTGAGGCGAGTTGGAGAGGTCGTCTATGAGCTTGCATTACCTCCCAGTTTATCCGGAGTCCACCCAGTCTTCCATGTATCGATGCTCCAGAAGTACCATGCAAACTATTCACATATGCTGGACTTCAGTACCATTCAATTAGATGAGAGCTTGGGTTACGAAGAGGAGCCAGTTGCCATTGTTGATAGGCAGGACCGCTAGCTAAGGACTAAGAGGGTTTCTACAGTGAAAGTCCAGTGGAGGGGCCAGTAGGTTTAGGAGGCGACCTGTGAGTCTGAGGAGGACATGCGGAGCCGATATCTTCAATTATTCAGCAGCCCAGGTACCTTTCTATTTCCGTTCACGGACGAACGTGTGTTTAAAAGGTGGAGGATGTAACGACCTAACTGGTCTTTTTGTATTCTCGAACACTGTTCCCTTAAATAACCCTTTTCGCATTTTACTTTATCTGAATTATGACTTGCGGGGGCGGGTGGTTCGGAAGTTTGAAGAATTTCGGGCAAGAATAAGACTATTCGATTCATTTCATATTTTCAAAAAGGGCAAGTTTGACTTCGGTCAATATTTTGGGAAAATGGATCCGGAATCGCGATCCGACAATTTCTGAATGTTCGTGAAAAAATATGGGACCTGGGCATGTGCCCAAAATCAAATTCTGATGTCCCTAGCCCGAGTAATAGAATTTTTCGTAAAAATTGTTAAGTTAAGTTTCAAAGAATTAAATAAACCAAGAAATTATTGTTTTTATAGGTATCGAGGTTGAATTTTGGTTCCGACACTTGGTACGAGTCGGAAATATCGTATAAGACTTACCCGTAAAATTTGGCGTCAATCCGAGTAGTTTAAGGGCATTTTGACCCGTTAGTAGGAAATTAAGAACTTGAAGTTCATTAGATTTGATTATTTGGTTTTGGGGTCATATTCTGTGATTTAATAATGTTTTGGGTGTTCCAAAGGTTCGATTAGGCCCGCCTCATAATTTCAGATTTGTCGGCATGTACGGGTAGGGCTCGGGAGCCCCGAGCGTCAAATGGTGGAGGTTCGAGCGAAGTTAGGAATTGAGAAGGGGCAACACCTGCTGCTTCTGTCAAAACCGCTCCTGCGGCTCTTTGACTGCAGAAGCAGAGTCCACAGAAGTGGCCCTTGATTGCAAAAGTGGATGTCCCATAAGCGGTCTCCTATCTCACAATCGATTAGGCGGCCAAGGGGAAAACCGCATAAGCGGTTCCGCCTATGCGGCCCCCAGACCGCAGAAGTGGTCGACCAGCTTTCACCTAGAACCGCAAATGCGGTTCATCTTCCGCCTATGCAGGACCGCAGAAGCGATCCAATAACCGCAGAAGCGGAAATCACACGGAGCAGTAAGCTTATTTAATATGGGCTCAAATGTTTTATTTCCCATTTTTCATCTCTTAGGCGATTTTGGAGATTTCAAAGAAAGTGATTCTCTCTATTATCACAAGGTAAGTAATTTCTACACCCTCTTAGCTTAAATATATGAACATTAGGTAGATTTAACACCAAGGACATCAAATAAAATCAAGTGTTAGGGCTAGACCTAGGGTTTTAGGAAAACTATGATTTAACCACCTAATTTGTTGTGTTATGAACTAAAATTTACATATTAGTAATCCTTAGGTTATAGAAAATAATTCCTCAGAAAATCTCGGAATTTGGGCATGTGGGCCCGTAGTCGGAATTTAGTAAACTTGCGGGAAAGGTTGGGAAATTATTTAATTAGCTAGAATTCAACCTTGTGAGCAATTATTGATTAGTTCTTGCCTTATTTAAACTAGTTGGTGCTTGTTCGACTTCGAATTGAGCTTGGAGCCTAGTCTTGCGGTTGAAGGCGCGCTTCGGAGCGAGGTGAGTCTCCTTTCTTACCTTGTAAGATGGAATTGCCCCCCTAGGTTTCGTGTTGAGTACTTGTTGCTAAATGCTGGGACTACGCATGCGTTATGTGACGAGAGCCCGTGCGTAGTGGCTACTATAGTGGATGTCCAGGTAGCTTAGGACCTATATCATGCCTATTAAATATGTTCTTATGGCACGTTTGTTGACTTGAACACCTAGTGTTTAATAAAGACTTAAAAAGGAGAATATGAGTTTATTTCTATAAACTGAATTGTGTCGGTTTGATATTTTGCTTACTTACGTGTCATTTCATGTAAACTTGATATATATATATATATATATATATATATATATATATATATATATATATATATATATATATATATATATATATATATATATATATATTATCCTTAATTGTGGATCAGACCGATCGCCTCGGTATGAATAGATGCATCTATAAACGCGTCGTCGACCCTCGGCAAGTGTACATTTATTTATGTTGGTTCGGGCCGTCGCCTCGGTATTATGTGCGCATGTTAATTGTGTAAAAGCTTATATATATGCTTCATTTTGCCACTGCTTCATTGATAAATGATAAATTTGATATTGGAATATTCTGGATTTATACTACATGTTATAACCTGCCATTACTTGTAAATTTTTTGCTTAATCATGATACATTCACACTTGTGTATTTGTATATATACTAATTGACCTTAGTAAGTATCTAGTCGACCTCTCGTCTCTACTTCTTAGAGATTAGACGGGATACTTACTGAGTACACGTTGTTTACGTACTCATGCTACGCTTCTGTACTTAAATATACAGGGTTTGAGGCAGGTGGATCCGGACATCACTCGGGTGCATATCAATGAGCACTTTCTGGGATTTCTACGGTGAGTTTCTTTATCTCTCATGCCGATTCGCAGCCGAAAGAGTCTTTTTCCTATATTTATGATTTTCTGTCTATTCTGATTCAGACAGTAGGACAGTGTTGTGTATATTTTTGTCTAAACTCTACTGGTCGCCCGTAGCTAGTGACGCCAGGTTCTGGCACACATTATAGAGAATATTTACTTTTGGGTTTGTATGATTATCTCAGTACTGTATGGTCTTGCTAGTTCCCTTTTTATTTACTAAAAACACTAGTATATTTGGTTGGTTAATTAAAAATCAAGATTTAATTATAAACTTCCAGAGTTGGCTGGCCTAACTGTGATGTTAGGCGCCATCATGACCTAGTTAGGCAAAATGGCTCGTGATAACATGGTATCAAAGCACTAGATTCACGTAGGTCTCACAAGTTACGGGCAAACTTAATAGAGTCTCTTAGATCGGTACGGAGACATTTGTATTTATCTTCGAGAGGCTATAGGGTGTTAGGAAAGACTACTCTTTATTCATTCTTCATCGTGCAAAGGTCAGTGTACTAGGTTTCCTTTTTTATTCTCTCACAGATGGTGACGACCCGTACCGCTGACGTTCCGGACACGGGAGAAGCTTCTCCTTTCATTGCCAGAGGCTAAGGTAGAGGTCGGGGGAGGGCACCGACCCGTGGTAGGGGACACGGGCATCCTAAAGATATTCCTAATGCACCACCAGTAGACCCTGTGGGGGATACCACTACTGAGGAGCAGGGCGAGGCACCTGCAGTTGTGCCTACTCCGGTGGATTTCATGACAGCGCCAAGATTCCAGGAGGTCATGGGCCGTATGCTTCGATTCATGGACACCATGAGTCAGGCTGGTTTATTTTTAGCAGATCTAGCAGCTTCGCAGGTAGGAGGGGGAGCACAGATCCCTACTGCTCAGGCTCTAATTCAGGCAGCAGTAGTATATCATACTCCGGTGCCCAACCCGCAGAGGGGGTTCAGCTAGTTGTTGCGGTTGTACCCAAGCCTAGGCCTGTGTGGAGTACGACCCGCAGAAGCTACTAGACAGATGGAACGGACTTTACCCCCCAATCTTCGGACGCGAGCACCATGAGGACGCTCAGAATTTCATTGACAGATGCAGGGACAGACTGCACGCTATGAGGATATTGGAGTCACATGGAGTTGGCTTCACTAATTTTCAGCTTGAGGGTAGGGCCCGTAGATGGTGACAGTCTTATATTCTTGGCAGGCCCGCCAGTTCACCTCCCATCACTTGGGGTCAGTTTGTGCAGTTATTTCTGGACAGGTATATTTCGCCCTCAGAGAAGGAGGAGCTGCGGTATCAGTTTAAGCACCTTGAGCAGGGTTAGATGTCTGTGACTGACTATGAGATGAGGTTTTCTAAGTTATCACGCCATGCACTCATGATACTTCCGACAGATGCAGAGAGAGTGTGGAGGTTTGTTGTTGGATTGCAGCCTAGTATTCGATCGGGGATGGCCCGAGAGGTAGAGATGGGTACAGAGTATCAGCTTGTGGTCGAGATCGCTCGCCTGATTGAGGGTTATCCTTAGAGGGGTAGGGAGCAGATGCAGCAGGACAAGAGAGCTAGATTCCTTGGAGAGTTCAGAGGTGCCCCAGCTAGGGTTAGAGGTCCGTTTGGGAGGGGACATCCCAGTAGGCCCCCATCTTCAGCACTACCACCTCCCACCCGGGGTCCTCCAGCACGCCCCTACTTCAGCGCCATGCCAGAGAGTTCCTACTGCCCGCCAGCTATTCAAGGTTCTACTAGTGGGTATTGAGGTCCTCAGGGTTCTTCTGGTCCCTACTTCAGTGCTGTGCTAGAGACTTCATATCGTCTGCCGGCTATTTAGGCTCCTCCCACGGGATCTGCGAGCCACCAGAGGTAGTCATCAGGACAGCAGACTGACGTGCCATGTTGCTTTGAGTGTGGCAATCCAGGCCACATGAGGAGATATTGCCCCAGGCTTAGGGGCAAGGCAGTACAGTATTGGCAGCAGCCCACGACTCCAGCTCCAGTAGCCCAGTCATCTAGAAATGGAGGGCAGAGTGGTAGAGGTCGATCCAGAGGTGGAGGCCGGACAGGGAGAGTTCAACCAGCTGCTCCTTGGTCAGGTGGAGGCCAGGTAGCTGGAGCTCCAGCTAGATTCTACGCTCTTCCAGGTAGGCCGGAAGCATTAGCCTCAAATGCCGTCATCACAGGTATTATTTCCGTCAGTAGCAGAGATGCATCTGTATTATTTGATCCAGGATCCACTTATTCATATGTATCATCTCTGTTTGCTCGTTACCTGGCCACATCTTCTGGGCCCTCGGGTGTTCATGTTTATGTGTCCACTCCCGTGGGAATAAATTGATAAGGATAACTGATGCCTTTATTTGAGATTATTATTTAACTTTAAAACCTGTTTGCACATATACAATCTTGAAGTTGTTATAAATATTAATAAAACTATTATTTTTGAAATAAATCAAAGGTGCTGCTCTTTATTATATAACTTTTTATTAATGACCGGTAATGTAAAGAAAGGAGCATGCTACCAATGTGCAAATTAATCGATTAAGTATTTTACAAATACGGGTAGAATTAGAATTACATACGATATAACAAAAAGAAGCATTTGTGATAAAAGTATTGTTGATTGGAATAAAGAGCTTTCTTGATAGGGTATTAGAATATTATATTTATTTAATAATAATAATAATAATAATAATAATAACAATAATAATAATAATAATAATAATAATAATAACAATAACAATAACAATTATAATAACAACAACAACAATTATAATAATAATAACAACAATAATAATAATAACAATAACAATAACAACAACAATAATAATAACAACAACAACAACAACAATAATAATAATAACAATAACAACAATAATAATAATAACAACACCAACAACAATAATAACAATAACACAACAACAACAACAACAACAACAACAACAACAACAACAACAACAACAATAATAATAATAATAATAATAATAATAATAATAATAATAATAATAATAATAATAATAATAATAATAATAGGTCTATCTTGGGATAGCAATTGTAAAATATTTATTCTCAAATTATTTGTAATATTAGAAGCTTAAAGAAATAATTTGAAAGAAAGGAGGGACAAAATTGGATGTCAACACTATTTTTATTAGTTATTTAAATTATAAAAATATATCTATTTCTATTTCTATCTTTCTCTTAGTTTCTTAATTTCTTATTTTCATCTTTGTATTCTGTCTTTATACAGTTCCATTTTTGTTAGTTATTTAAATTATAAAAGTATATTTAGGAATTTTTCTTTTCTAAATCTCTAATTTGAATTTTCAAAATGTTTTATTCATTTTTTTTAATATGGTTATCACATGTGTATTTATGCACCAAAAATCTTATGAAGTGAACCGAATTAACTGAAAAATGGACCGAACCGAGTTAATTCAAAACTGAATGAAGAAGCCAAATGTACACCCTAATTCAACCTTCTTGACTAGAGGTAAGTTCACGTTAAGGTATGTAGCATCCGTAACTTTCAAATCCTGGATCCACTTTGGAGTGTAACTTAATTCATATTTTTTGAAATTTAAACTAAATGTGCTAAATTGGCCAGAATTTGTCATTTGTAAAGTGAAATGAACATATAGATTCTTAACGGGGAAAAACAAAAAGAACATGTAGATTCTTAGGATAATTATCCAGCCTATGACTTGAAAGATCATGTTATCAAAATAATGAGCAATCATAAAACAAAGCAATCTTTTACAGTACTTAAGGGATTAGTACGCAGGTACTTAACTACAAACAGCATAGGAAATGTAACAATAACGATAAACCATGCAGCTTCAATATAACTATGGAGCAGCATTTATCACCTTTTAAATTGAGTTCGTAATTAGATACACTAAGTATTACTATCATGTGGATGGTGGCGAGTCCGACTAAGGCGGTAGCTCAAATGGCGGAATAACAGCAACTGGCGGCGCTTCGGCCGGTTGGACTGGCGGTGCTGATATGAAGGGTTGTGGTAAAATTGAACTTTATGGTACGTCAGGAACTAATGGTGGTGCCATGAAAATAGCCGGCGGTTGATCCGGAACCACAGGTGATGGCAGAAAAGTTTCTGGTGGTTGATCAGGTATTACCGGTGTTGGAAGAAAGCTGTTTGGTGGTTGATCAGGAATCACTGGTGATAGCAGAAAATTGTTTGGTGGTTGATCAGGAATCAACGGCGAAGGCAGAAAATTGTCTGGTGGTTGATCAGGTATCACTGGTGATGGCAGGAAATTGTTTGGTGGTTGATCAGGAATCACTGGTGATGGCAGAAAATTGTTTGGTGGTTGATCAGGAATCAACGGTGAAGGCAGAAAATTGTCTGGTGGTTGATCAGGTATCACTGGTGGCGGCAGAAAACTGTTTGGTGGTTGATCAGGAATTACTGGCGGCTCGTCTGATGGTGGAAAAATGGGGACAAGTGGTGTAGCCGGAGGCAAGTTTTGTTCCGGCGGCGGAAGAGTAAAGAATGGAGGTGGTGAAAATACTGGGACAAGTGGTGTAGCTGGGGGAAAGTCTTGTTCTGGTGGAGAAAATATGGGGACAAGCGGAGTTTGTGGTGGAAAGTCTGGTTGTTGAGGTGATGGGAGGGGAAAATTGGGTACTAAAGGTGGAGGAGAAAATAGCGGAAAAGTTGGTGTGTCTGCAATAGGAGGGGATAACCACGGGAAGACAGGTTCCTCCGGTGGAGGTGGTGAAGCAACTAGTGGTGGAGGAAATATTATGAAAGGAGGAGATTCTGGAGGAGGTGGAGATGGAACTAAAGGTGGTGGTGGAATTGGTGGAGGAGAAGAAGGTGGTGGTGGAGATGGAACTAATGGAGGAGGTGGTGAAACTGGAGGGGAGGCTGGTGGTGGTGATGGCGGAGGAGATGCAACTACTGGTGGCGGTGATGGTGTTACCGCCGGTGGAGGAGAGGAGACAACTGGCGGAGGCGATGGTGTAACCAGTGGCGGAGGTGATGGTGTTACTATTGGAGGTGAAGGTGTTACAAGAGGCGGAGGTGATGGTGTTACTATTGGAGGTGAAGGTGTTACAAGAGGCGGAGGTGATGGTGTAATTACTATTGGAGGTGAAGGGACGAGTGGAGGTGGAGACGGGATAAGTGGCGGCGGTAGAACTTGTGGTGGAGGAGAGGGTATAAGCGGAGGACGGAGGGGCGGAGTACGGCGGCCTGGTGAGGGAGAAGGCCGGGTGGGTTGCTGAAAAAATGGGTTGTTTGGAGAATTAGGAGGGAAAGGCCATTGACCACAATTACCAAAGAGGTATGAATATAAAGGATCGCAACCCGGTGAAGATGAAGACCCTGATCTTCTTCCGCCACTGCTTCTTCTTCTACGGCTTCCTACAGCTCTACTTCTCCTTTGGCTTCTTCTCTTCTCTTCATCATTCCTAGTTCTTGCTTCCACTAATAGAGTTGAAGTGATCAAGAGCAGGGCTAACAAAATTAGAGTAACAATGTTTATTTTCATCTGGATGTGTTCTTACTGTTCTTGGAATAGTTTAATACGTGTCCTTCATTCTCTGTACAAACTACTGAATATCATACAGGTTTATATATATACAGATTTGTAGACCTTATTCAGGAAAAGGAATATATATATATATATAATTAGTGGCACATAGACTGATCAGACTGCTTAAATGCGGCCCATGCAACAACTGAATAATAGTGAGTTAATGCATGCAACCATGTCACAAATATCGATAAAATGTGGATTTCTATCCACTGAGGTAAATTGGCTTAGTAATGTTAAGTCATGATTCTAATTAAAGCTTGTGTTACAATTTAGTATCAGTTCGTTGTTTAACGTACTGCAAATTGAGATTTGAGGGGAGGAATATGAACATGCAGGCTGTAAAAGAGTTGACCGAAAAAGGCGGCACAATTGAATGTTACTTAGAATTGTCTTGTTTTATGTGCCACCTTTCAGCAAAGAGCTGACCGGGACCAGATTGAATGTAAAACAGATAGAAACGTTCTGTAATTAGTTTTGGATGCCAATCTCAACCTTCCTGCGTCACATTTACTTATCATGCAGTCCATGGCAGAGTAGAAGGATAAAGCATACCTTACTAATCCCTTTAGTCCATATTAATTATCGTGGTTACTAACTATATTTGATTCAGTTATAAATAGTACTATTTTATTTATAGTAAATATTTATATTTTAAAGAAATTTTAAGTTTTGTTACTTCATGACTAAGTCATTTTTTTCTTAAAAATAGAGGGTTTTATTTCCTTGTAATTGACTCCAAATCAATAAGAATTCTCTCTTCCTACTTTTCTCTGCAATACCCTTCTTCTTTTATTATTTCATAACACGTTATCAGCACGAGACTCTAATCAATTGAATAAAAGCTTTGGGATTGAGCATAATGATTGTCAATTGTTCTATGAACTTTCTTCGTGATTAAATTCTAGATTTAAGGTAAGTATTTTATCTTATTTTTCTCTTTTAAATTCTCGAAATTCTGTAATTTGATTATAAATACAAG
Source organism: Nicotiana noctiflora (assembly GCA_032618575.1). Lineage (NCBI taxonomy): Eukaryota > Viridiplantae > Streptophyta > Magnoliopsida > Solanales > Solanaceae > Nicotiana > Nicotiana noctiflora. The sequence continues at coordinate 83,523 of JASVEL010007942.1, read as the reverse complement.
CAAAGACAATAAATTTTGATTATAACTCTAATATAGTTAGTAAGAAATTATATCGACCAAAGTGGTAAATTTTCTATCTTGTCATGATCAAATTCATGTATGATTATGAGCACAAGAACTGGAAACCCGTCCCATTATATTTGATTCATATTCATTTCCTTAAGAGAACGTGCAGCAATATGTAATAAATCTGAAAGAAGACAAAATTATTACTATGAATGTATCAATGGATGTGGACATGACAATAAACGAAATTATAATCGTCATCATTGTGGTCATGAGAATAATAATAATTCTCGAAATAATCCTTTACTCTGTTAAAGTAATAGTTGTCATCGATTTGATATGAGATTTTGTGTCACAACCCAGATTTTCCACCCTCGGGAGTCGTAATGGCGCCTACTAATATGAGATAGGCAAGCCAATCCTTTGAACTAACTACTTCATTATCCAATTATTTCCTTTTAAACGATTATAAAGCAATAATGTGTAAACAACAACAACAACAACAACAACAACAACAACCCAGTATAATCCCACTTAGTGGGGTCTGGGGAGGGTAGTGTGTACGCAGACCTTACCCCTACCCTGGGGTAGAGAGGCTGTTTCTAAATAGACCCCCGACATCCTTCCCTCCAAGAACTTCCAACAACAAAAAATTAAATTAAGTGGAAGAAAGCAATAAAATATCTGAACATGTAGTTATTTGTAACGACCCGGCCCGTCGTTACGGGAATTTCCACCCCGTTACCTTGCTTTTACATATATTATGCTTTTAAAACAGTATTAGAGTATATCGGGTGAGTTAGGAGTGATTTGGATTGAAAATGAAACAAATAGCATGTTTGAAGAAAGCTTGAATATGAAAAGTCAACCAAGAGTTGACTATTGAGTTAGAGTGCTCGGAACCGGATTCGGATGATTTGACTAGTTCCGGGGGATCATTTATGACTTAGGAGAACAATCGAAATTGAATTCGGAGGTCCGGTGTAGTTTTAAGCTTGAATTGGCGAATGTTGAATTTTGGCGAAAATCGGATGGTAGGTGATATTTTGATCCGGGGGTCGGAATGGAATTTCGACAATTTATGTAGCTTCGTTATGTGATTTTGGATATGTCTGCAAATTTTCAGGTCATTCGAACATCGTTTGACCGGGTTTTGGATTGAATGTTAGTTTTGAAAGTTTTGAAGAAACTTAGGCTTGAATCCGTGGATAATTGATGATTTTGATGTTTAGTATGGTGTTTTTATGATTGGAACAAGTCCGTATCATGTTTTGGGGTATGTTGGTGGTTTTCGTTGGGGTCCCGGGGGCCTCGGGATGATTTCGGACCATCAACCGGGCATTTGGACTTGGCAAAAATCTGCAGAAAACTGCAGGTTCTGCCCAGGCCCTTAAGCCTTCGCGTTCGCGTGACCGGTGTCGCGTTCGCGAAGGCCAAGCCTTTTTGTGCATCGCGTTCGCGGGAGAAGGAGTCGCGTTCGAGTAGGTCTGGGGTGTTAAGCATCGCGAACGCGTTGCTTGGGTCTCGTTCGCGTAGGGTCGTGGTGTTGTGCTTCGCGTTCGCGGGAGGTCTATCGCGAACGCGTAGAAGAAATCCGGGTGGCTGGGAGTTTGAACATCGCGAACGCGTGGTATGCGTCGCGTCCGCGAAGGGTTACAGGATTTGAGCATCGCGAACGCGTGGCCAGCGTCGCGTTCGCGAAGAGTAAGGCGGGTTTGTTCATCGCGAACGCGTAGAGGGTCACGCGAACGCGATGAACAATGGTCTCTGGCAGTGAATTTAATCCAGAAACAGAGGGTTACGGGTTCATTAACCCAAAACACACATTTGAGCCCTAGAGAGAAGAAAACTCGAGGAAATCACTGAGAAGTCATCGGGTATTCGTCGGAGGTAAGATTCTTGACTCAAAAACATTATTTTATGGTAGTATTAACATCAATCTTCATGAAATTGGGTTGAAATCTTGAAGAAATATGGCCTAAGTATTGAAAACGGGATTTTTGGATTTGGAAGGCCATTTGAACTCCGATTTCGATAAATTTTATATGCACGGACTCGTGGCGAGATAAGGATTGCGTTGGTACTAATTTCGGAATTTTCCGAGCAGTGGGGCCCGGGGTCGGGTTTTACCAACTTAGTGTAATTTTGCGAATTTCATATAAATTGAAGTGGGTTATGATTCTTTGACCCGTATTTGATATAATTATTGTTATTTGACTAGATTCTACACACGAGGCAACAAAATTCAAAGGAAAAGGCATCGCGGACGAGTCTACGACCGGCTAGAGGTGAGTAGTTTGTGTATATGGTAGCCTGAGGGTTCGAAACCCCGGCTTAGCACATTGTGACGCTAGTAGGGCGTGGCTCGCACCCCGTGGCAGGTGCGGGGCTGATTGTGACTGGGGATTGAGACTTGGTCCATCCCGGATATGGAAAATATGCTATTAGTGATGGAAATACTCTGTGTTTGACATATTTGTGGGCTGTAAGCCTTGTTAGGGGCCTTGTGCCGACCTGTAGTATCCCTAGGGGATAGTATTTATGTGATAGCTATACTTGCTTAATCATTGATCTCAGTCCTGGAATTTGAAATCACACTATTGAAATGTTAAGTCACCGGTTTTTGTAAATTAAATAAAAGTTATAGTACTTTTCATAAATTATGAACTGGGAACTGGAATTAAGAAAAATGAACTATTTTTGTGACTTATCTGATTTATATGGACTGAGGATGGATCGGGCTGCACGCCGCAACGATTTATATGAGGATCGGGCTGCACGCCGCAGTGATTTATATGAGGATCGGGCTGCACGCCGCAGTGGTTGATATGAGGATCGGGCTGCACGCCGCAGCAGTATTGCGCTTGGGCTGCAGGAGCCCCTCCGGAGTCTGTACACACCCCCAGTGAGCGCCGTCGACGTTAAATGGATCGGGCTACACGCCGTAGCGGTTATGTGCATTGCATTGCATCTTTATTTGTTGAATTATTCTGTGGTAGCTGTATTGTACTGTTGATGCTAGTTCGTATGAGATTCGGACTGTAGTGTAGCTTCATATTGTGGTATTTTGTGGATTTCCTACTTTCAGCTGCTTTTATATATTTATTACTCATTGAGTACTTAGTACTCACCCCTACTCCTGCACCTTTTGTGTGCAGACTCAGGTACTTAGGAGCAGTAGACAGGCATTTCCAGCGGTTGCAGAGTCACACCGAGTTGCTGAGGTTCGCAGAACCTAGCTTTTCCTCCTCTTTCCAGTTGTTATTTATATTTCGACTTGAGTATTTCTATACATTATTCTCTATTTCTGTTGGGTTTTGTTAGAGGCTCTAGACTTGTGACTCCGGATCTGTGGGAGTGTCAGTTGTTTTCGTACTTCTCAGTACTTTATTCACTATTATTATTATTGGAGTTCTTTGACTCATATATTCTTATTGGGATGTCCATTTGGGACTGATATTCGATGTGATAAGTAATTGTTGGTCTGGCTGGCCTAGCTTAATTGTTGGGCGCCATCGCGACCGGATTTGGGTCATGACAAGTTGGTATCAGAGCCTAGGTTACTAGGACTCGCGAGTCATAAGCCGGTTTAGTAGGCTTTCACGGATCGGTACGTAGACGTCCGTATCTATCTTCGAAGGGCTACAGAAACTTTAGGAAAAACCTCATTTTCTTGAATTCAATATCGTGCGATTTGTGTTATCATGAAATTAAATCTTTCCATATTCTATTCTCTCGCAGATGGCGAGAACACGTGCTAGCAGACGTGGTAGACGACCACTAGTGGCACCCAGAGGGCGTGGTCATGGTAGAGGTAGGGCAGTAGTGCCAGCACCTTCTAACCCACCAGCTGACCAGACTCAAGGTCAGATTCCAGCGCCAGTGGCCCAGGTTCCAGCTGCAGGCACCCCAGCAGCTCAAGTTCAGGCACCGGCAGTTTCTATTGAGATACCAGGTCTTTAGGAGACTTTCGCCCAGATTTTATCAATATGCACTGGCTTAGCTCAGGTGGTTGCAGCCTCTACTGCAGTGGCTTCTTCACAGGCAGGGGGAAGAAACTAGACCCCCGTGGCTCGCACACCCGAGCCGGTAGTTCAAAGATTACAGGGCCCTGAGGCAGCTCCAGCTCAGCCAGCTGCACTTGTTGCACCAGCCCCAGCTCTACAGCCTCCGACATTCAGTGGAGCTGAGGGCGAGGATGCCCAGGGTTTTCTTGACAGATGTCAGTGCATGCTTCGCACCGCGGGTATTCTAGAGTCCAGCGGTGTTTCATTCACCACTTTTCAGTTCACAGGTGCAGCATTTCAGTGGTGGGAGGATTTTGAGAGGCGTAGGCCCGCTGAGGCAGTGCCCCTCACTTGGCAGCAGTTCTCCACGGTATTTTTGGAGAAGTACGTGCCTCGATCTCAGAGAGAGGAGTTGCGACGTCAGTTCGAGTGGTTGAAGCAGGGAGAGATGACAGTTAATCAGTACGAGATGAGATTCACACAGCTAGCCCGTCATGCCATGTGGATGGTTCCTACAGACAGGGAGAGGATTCGGAGATTTATTGATGGTCTTATTTATCCTATCCGCATATTGATGACCAGGGAGAGAGTTTCGACAGTTACCTTTGAGGAGGTGGTTGATGCTGCCCGTCACATTGAGACGGATCGCCGCAGAGAGCGAGAGGAGAGAGAGGCTAAGAGGCCTCGTGGTACTGGCAGTTACAGTGGTGCTCCGTCTAGGGGCCAATTTCAGCATAGCAGAGGTCGCTCTTTCAGGTCTCATCAGTCTGGACGTACAGAGTCCAGTGGGGTTTCATCTGATCGTGGTCGTCAAGGCCAGCAGGGTTATCAGGGTCAGCAGAGCCGCCAGCAGAGTCAGCCTGCACTGAGTGCTCTTCCGGCTCAGAGCTCTGCTCCTGTTTCCTCAGCACAGGATTCATCGGTAGCGAGGGGTCCTCAGCAGCCCCTTCTTCCATCTTCAGGCCGTTGTTTTGAGTGCGGTGATTTGGGCCATATCAGGAGAGAGTGTCCTCAGTGGCTTCGTAAGCGGTCTCAGCAGAGGGATCAGCCTTCGTCTTCTACTCCTGTTTCTTCGGCGCCAGCACAGTCGGCTAGGACTGGTGGCCAGGTATCCAGAGGTCGCCCTAGGGGTGAGGATCGTACTGGTGGAGGCCAGGCTCGTTTCTATGCTCTTCCGGATAGGAAGGATGCTAGTGCTTCAGATGCGGTCATTTCAGGTATTATCTCAGTCTGCCACAGGGATGCTTCCGTCTTATTTGATCCCGGATCCACCTATTCTTATGTCTCTACTTATTTTGCACATCATTTGGGTATGACCCGTGGTATTCTTGCTTTGCCCGTACATGTGTCTACCCCAGTGGGGGATACTGTTGTGGTGGATCAGGTATATCGATCCTGTATTATTACTATTGGGGGTCTGGAGACCCGAGTTGATCTATTACTACTGGGCATGGTGGATTTCGATGTAATTCTAGGCATGGATTGGCTATCTCCTTACCGTGCGATTCTGGACTGTCATGCCAAGACAGTCACACTAGCTATTCCAGGTAATCCGAGGATCGAGTGGCGTGGCTTGACTGATTATGTGTCCGACAGGGTGATTTCTTACATAAAGGCTCAACGAATGATTGGCAAGGGTTGTTTGTCTTATTTGGCCTTCATTAGAAATATTGAGGCCGAGACACCCAGTCTTGATTCGGTCCCCATTGTAAGGGAGTTTCCGGATGTATTTCCAGCAGACCTACCAGGCATGCCGCCTGACCGAGATATCGATTTTGGTATTGACTTGGTGCCGGGCACTCAGCCCATTTCTATTCCTCCCTATCGCATGGCACCAGCAGAGTTAAAAGAATTGAAAGAACAGCTTCAGGAACTCTTAGATAAGGGTTTCATTCGTCCAAGTGTGTCACCTTGAGGTGCGCCGGTGTTGTTCGTGAAGAAGAAAGATGGCACAATGAGAATGTGCATTGATTACAGGCAGCTGAACAAGGTAACAGTGAAGAATAAGTACCCATTACCTCGTATTGAGGACCTATTTGATCAGCTCCAGGGAGCTAGTGTATTCTCTAAGATTGATCTTCGATCGGGCTATCATCAGTTGAAGATCAGGGACTCAGACATTATGAAGACAGCGTTCAGGACGCGATATGGGCACTACGAGTTCCTGGTGATGTCTTTCGGGTTGACTAATGCCCCAGCTGCATTCATGCACTTGATGAATAGTGTATTCCGGCCATACCTGGATACTTTTGTGATTGTGTTTATTGATGATATCCTGGTATATTCACGCAGCCAGAAGGAGCATGCACATCATTTGAGAGTGGCATTGCAGAGGTTGAGGGAAGAGAAGCTTTATGCAAAATTCACTAAGTGTGAGTTACGGCTTGATACTGTGGGTTTTATGGGACATATAGTGTCCGGTGATGGTATTCGGGTTGATCCACAGAAGGTTGAGGCAGTGCAGAATTGGCCCAGACCTTCCTCAGCTAGAGAGATTCGGAGTTTTCTCGGCTTGGCAGGCTATTATCGTCGGTTTGTTCAGGATTTTTCATCTATTGCTTCACCTTTGACTAAGTTGACACGGAAGAATGCTCCATTTGTGTGGTCCGATGAATGTGAGGAGAGCTTTCAGAAGCTCAAGGAGGCTTTGACCACGGCTCCGGTACTTGTGTTACCATCGGCTTCGGGGTCATATACGGTGTATTGTGATGCTTCTAGAGTTGGACTCGGTTGTGTGTTGATGCGGGGAGGGTAGAGTTATTGCATATGCTTCTCGTCGGCTAAAGCCCCACGAGAAAAACTACCCTGTTCACGATTTGGAGTTAGTTGCTATTGTTCATGCCTTGAAGATTTGGAGGCATTACTTATATGGTGTATCTTGTGATGTATATACGAACCACCGCAGCCTTCAGCATTTGTTTAAGCAGAAAGATCTAAATTTGAGGCAGCGAAGATGGCTTGAGTTGCTTAAAGACTATGATATTACCATCTTGTATCATCTCGGGAAAGCCAATGTAGTGGCTGATGCATTAAGCCGGAAGGCTATTAGTATGGGCAGTTTCGCGTATATTCCAGTTGGGGAGAGACCCCTAGCAGTTGATGTTCAGGCGTTAGCTAATCGGATGGTAAGGCTGGATATTTCTGAGCCCAATCGGGTGATGGCTTATGTAGTAGCTCGTTCTTCTTTATATGATCGTATTCGAGAGCGCCAGTATGATGATCCACACTTACTTGTCCTTAAGGACAGAGTTCAGCATGATGATGCTAGAGATGTCACTATTGATAGTGAGGGTGTATTGCGGATGCAGGGCCGGATATGTGTGCCCAATGTTGATGGCCTTTGTGAGTTGATATTGGAAGAGGCCCATAGCTCGCGGTATTCTATTCATCCAGGAGCCGCGAAGATGTATCAGGATTTGAAGCAGCATTACTGGTGGAGAAAGATGAAGAAAGATATTGTGAGCCATGTGGCTCGGTGTCTAAACGGTCAGCAGGTCAAGTATGAGCATCAGAGACCTGGTGGTGTATTCCAGCGTATTGATATTCCGGAGTGGAAGTGGGAAAGAATAACTATGGACTTTGTTAGTGGACTCCCTCGGACAGCGAGGAAGTTTGATTGAGTTTGGGTGGTGGTGGATAGGCTGACCAAGTCAGCTCACTTCATCCCAATGTGTACTACATACTCCTCAGAGCGGTTGGCAGAGATATTTATCCGTGAGATAGTGAGATTGCATGGAGTTCCCATTTCTATTATATCAGACAGAGGTACCCAGTTCACTTCTCAGTTCTGGAGGACATTTCAGCGAGAGTTGGGTTCACAGGTAGAGCTGAGCACAGCATTCCATCCACAGACGGATGGGCAGTCTGAGCGTACTATTCAGATATTGGAGGACATGTTGCGTGCTTGTGTCATTGATTTCGGTGGTTCATGGGTTGATTACGTGCCACTTGCGGAGTTTGCTTATAATAATAGCTATCAGTCCAGCATTCAGATGGCACCGTATGAAGCTTTATATGGGAGGCGGTGTAGGTCTCCAGTCGATTGGTTTGAGCCCGGTGAGGCTAGGTTGTTGGGGACAGAGTTAGTCCAGGATGCCTTAGACAAGGTAAAGGTAATTCAGGAGAGACTTCGCACAGCTCAGTCGCATCAGAAGAGTTATGCAGACCGGAAGGTCCGAGATGTGTCTTATTCAGTAGGTGAGAAGGTGTTGCTGAAAGTTTCGCCTATGAAAGGTGTTATGAGGTTTGGAAAGAAAGGAAGTTGAGCCCAAGGTTTATTGGACCTTTTGAGGTGCTTAGGAAAGTTGGGGAGGTCGCCTACATGCTTGCTTTGCCACCCAGTTTGTCGGGAGTTCACCCGGTGTTCCATGTATCCATGCTCGGAAGTATGTCGGAGACCCGTCTCATGTGTTAGACTTCAGCACGATACAACTAGATGAGGACTTGACTTATGAGGTGGAGCCAGTAGCCATTTTGGGTCGACAAGTTCGTAAGCTGAGATCCAAGGACATAACTTCAGTGAAAGTACAGTGGAGAGGTTGTCCCGTGGAGGAAGCAACTTGGGAGACCGAGCAGGAGATGCAGAGCAGATATCCACACTTGTTTGATGCTCCAGGTATGTTTCTTAACCCGCTCGCGGACGAGCGTTTGTTTAAGTTGGGGAGAATGTAACGACCCGGCCCGTCGTTACGGGAATTACCACCCCGTTACCTTGCATTTACATATAGTATGCTTTTAAAAGAGTATTAGAGTATATCGGGTGAGTTAGGAGTGATTTGGATTGAAAATGAAACAAATAGCATGTTTGAAGAAAGCTTGAATATGAAAAGTCAACCAAGAGTTGACTATTGAGTTAGAGTGCTCGGAACCGGATTCGGATGATTCGACTAGTTCCGGGGGATCATTTATGACTTAGGAGAACAATCGGAATTGAATTCGGAGGTCGGTGTAGTTTTAAGCTTGAATTGGCGAATGTTGAATTTTGGCGAAAACCGGATGGTAGGTGATATTTTGATCCGGGGGTCGGAATGGAATTCCGACAATTTCTGTAGCTTCGTTATGTGATTTTGGATATGTCTGCAAATTTTCAGGTCATTCGGACATCGTTTGACCGGGTTTTGGATTGAATGTTAGTTTTGAAAGTTTTGAAGAAACTTAAGCTTGAATCCGTGGATAATTGGTGATTTTGATGTTTAGTATGGTGTTTTTATGATTGGAACAAGTCCGTATCATGTTTTGGGGTATGTTGGTGGTTTTCGTTGGGGTCCCGGGGGCCTCGGGATGGATTCGGACCATCAACCGGGCATTTAGAACTTGGAAAAATTCTGCAGAAAACTGCAGGTTCTGCCCAGGCCCTTAAGCCTTCGCGTTCGCGTGACCAGTGTCGCGTTCGCGAAGGCCAAGCCTTTTTGTGCATCGCGTTCGCGGGAGAAGGCTTCGCGTTCGCGGGAGAAGGCGTCGCGTTCGCGTAGGTCTGGGGTGTTAAGCATCGCGAACGCGTTGCTTGGGTCGCGTTCGCGTAGGGTCGTGGTGTTGTGCTTCGCGTTCGCGGGAGGTCTATCGCGAACGCGTAGAAGAAATCCGGGTGGCTGGGAGTTTGAACATCGCGAACGCGTGGTATACGTCGCTTCCGCGAAGGGTTACAGGATTTGAGCATCGCGAACGCGTGGCCAGCGTCGCGTTCGCGAAGAGTAAGGCGGGTTTGTTCATCGCGAACGCGTAGAGGGTCACGCGAACACGATGAACAATGGTGTCTGGCAGTGAATTTAATCCAGAAACAGAGAGTTACGGGTTCATTAACCCAAAACACACATTTGAGCCCTAGAGAGAAGAAAACTCGAGGAAATCACTGAGAAGTCATCGGGTATTCGTCGGAGGTAAGATTCTTGACTCAAAAACATCATTTTATGGTAGTATTAACATCAATCTTCATGAAATTGGGTTGAAATCTTGAAGAAATATGGCCTAAGTATTGAAAACGGGATTTTTGGATTTGGAAGGCCATTTGAACTCCGATTTCGATAAATTTTATATGCACGGACTCGTGGCGAGATAAGGATTGCGTTGGTACTAATTTCGGAATTTTCCGAGCAGTGGGGCCCGGGGTCGGGTTTTACCAACTTAGTGTAATTTTGCGAATTTCATATAAATTGAAGTGGGTTATGATTCTCTGACCCGTATTTGATATAATTATTGTTATTTGACTAGATTCTACACACGAGGCAACAAAATTCAAAGGAAAAGGCATCGCGGACGAGTCTACGACCGGCTAGAGGTGAGTAGTTTGTGTATATGGTAGCTTGAGGGTTCGAAACCCGGCTTAGCACATTGTGACGCTAATAAGGCGTGGCTCGCACACCGTGGCAGGTGCGGGACTGATTGTGACTGGGGATTGAGACTTGGTCCATCCCGGATATGGAAAATATGCTATTAGTGATGGAAATACGTTGTGTTTGACATATTTGTGGGCTGTAAGCCTTGTTTGGGGCCTTGTGCCGACCCGTAGTATCCCTAGGGGATAGTATTTATGTGATAGCTATACTTGCTTAATCATTGATCTCAGTCCTGGAATTCGAAATCACACTATTGAAATGTTAAGTCACCGGTTTTTGCAAATTAAATAAAGAATTTAAGTATTTTCATAAATTATGAACTGGAAACATGAATTAAGAAAAATGAATTGCTTTGTGACTTATCTGATTTATGTGGATTGAGGATGGATCGGGCTGCACGCCGCAGCGATTTATATGAGGATCGGGCTGCACGCCGCAGCGGTTGATATGAGGATCGGGCTGCACGCCGCAGCGGTTATTATGATATGAGGATCGGGCTGCACGTCGTAGCGGTATTTGCGCTTGGGCTGTAGGAGCCCCTCTGGAGTCTGTACACACCCCCGGTGAGCGTCGTCGACGTTAAATGGATCGGGCTACACGCCGTAGCGGTTATGTGCATTGCATTGCATCTTTATTTGTTGAATTATTCTGTGGTAGCTGTATTGTACTGTTGATGCTAGTTCGTATGAGATTCGGACTGTAGTGTAGCTTCATATTGTGGTATTTTGTGAATTTCCTACTTTCAGCTGCTTTTATATATTTATTACTCACTGAGTACTTAGTACTCACCCCTACTCCCTGCACCTTTTATGTGCAGACTCCGGTACTCAGGAGCAGTAGACAGGCTTTTCCAGCGTTGCAGAGTCACACCGAGTTGCTGAGGTAGCTGCCGACGTTCGCAGAACCTAGCTTTTCCTCCTCTTTCCAGTTGTTATTTATATTCCGACTTGAGTATTTCTATACATTATTCTCTATTTCTGTTGGGTTTTGTTAGAGGCTCAAGACTTGTGACTCAGGATCTTTGGGAGTGTCAGTTGTTTTCGTACTTCTCAGTACTTTATTCATTATTATTATTATTGGAGTTCTTTGACTCATATATTCTTCTTGCGATATCCTTTTGGGACTGATATTCGTTGTGATAAGTAATTGTTGGTCTGGCTGGCCTAGCTTAATTGTTGGGCGCCATCACGGCCGGATTTGGGTCGTGACATTATTACACCAATTAAGCCTTAACCACCCAAAACTAGTGTTAGAGTGTCACAGACGATCTAAGAGTGCTAAATACAAAGTTTAAAAATAAAAGATATACTATCTCAGAATCAAAGAGATGAAACATGAAAATAAGTGATAGAGGAGACGTCAGGGCCTGCGGACGCTTGCATGTCTATCTTGATCTCCGCGTGGACTGAAGGTAGCCACTCAATCTACGGTCCAAAGTCAATAGTACTGGGATCTGCACAAAAGAGTACAGAGCATAGTATCAGCACAACCGACCCCATGTACTGGTAAGTGCCTAGCCTAACCTCGGCGAAGTAGTGACGAGGCTAGCACCAGACTACCAAATAAATTTGTACAATTCTATAATATACCCCGAAAAGTAAAGCAGAAATAAATAAGTAAAGATTGAAGGGGGAAAACATGCTTCGGGGAATGACAGGTAAAACATGATATCAAGAGAATTATAAAGGAACCAAAATCCAACTACTAACAAGGATAAGGAAAACAAAGGCAGAATTCACTTTCATTTTGCATCTTGTTGTAGGCGTGCAACCCGCTCCATTTCATGTATCTTGTTGCAGGCATACAACCCACTCCCATTTCATGTATCTTGTTGCAGGCATGCAACCCGCTCCCATTTTATATACCTCATGACGTGTGTGCCACCCGCTCCTATTTCATTTATCTCGTAACAAGCGTGCCACCCGCTCCCATTTAAATTATCTCGTGGCAGGCGTGCCACCCGCTTCCATTTACAAATCAACAACAACCACAAAGAATCCTGGCAAGGGAACAAGAGAAATATAACAACATCCCGGTAATGGAACAAGAGCAGTATAACAACATCTCGGGAAGGGAATAAGAGAAATTTAACAACTTCCCAACAAGGGAACATGAATACCAAAACAAATGTCCCGGCAAGGGAACAATGATGATAGTAACATATGAGGTACAATAAATCACAACAGAATCATAACAATTATAATACAAGACTCACGGGCATGCTTGATACTGACGTATAGATACTCATCACTGTGCCTATACGTCGTACTCCATAATTAACACGTAGCAAATAAGACACGACTCCTAATCCCTCAAGCTAAGGTTAGACCAAACACTTACCTCGATGCCACGAATATAGTTCATGTCTCAATTATTTACCCTTCGATTCCACCACCAATTTGCTCGTATCTAGTCGTAAATTACTTAAGTACATCAATAAACACTAAATGTATCAATTCGAATGCATGAAAATGAATTTTCTAAGGTTTTATCCAAAAAGTCAAAAATCGCCCCCAGGCCCACATGGTCAAAAGTTCGAACCAAAACCCGATTACCTATTCCCCCACGAACCCAAATATATAAATTTGTTTGAAATCGGACCTCAAATCGAGGTCCAAATTCCCAATTTTTGAAAAACCTAAGTTCTACCCCAAACACCCAATTTCCCCCATAAAAATTATTGATTTGAAGTTGAAATCATGTTAAAAGATGTTAAGGATTGAAGTTTGTTAAAAATGACTTATAATTGATTTCAAGAAGAAGAGGCCTTTGAAAAATCACATAAGTGTGTTTATGTTTTGAGAGGATATGAAAAAAGGTTAAAATTCGGCTAAGTATAAAAGTTGCACATCTCGGATGTAGGAATTGCGAACAGGGGTTCGCAGTTGTGAACCCCGACCTCTACTATTATGGGAGAAACAAGGCTTGCATTGTCGAACCCTTCGGGATTTAGGGACTTTCACATTTGTGAAACATGTGTCGCTTGCGATACCTTAGCCTTCCAGCCATCATTGCATTTACGAGAGGCTGTTCGGAAACGCGAAGTCGCATTTGCGACTCAGGCTGCCAGTCCATTTCTTTCACATTTGCGATGATTTGTCGCATTTGCGAAGCCTGCAGACCTGATATACTACCTGAGAATCTGCAATGTTCAAAGTTCGAAATTCACTCTGTGGCCTATCCAAAACTCACCCGAGCCCTTGGGGCTCCAAACCAAATATACACACAACCTCAAAAATATCCTACGGGCTTATTCAATTTAATCAAATCACCAAAATAACATCATGAACATCGAATTAAACCTCAAGATCAATGAAATTTCTCAAAACTTCTTAAACATCAAATTTTGTATTTAAGGTCCGAATCACGTCAAATGAATTCTGTTTCTTACCAAACTTTACCAACAACATATATAAATCATATTGAACCAGTACCGGTCTCTAGAACTATAACACAAGCCTGATACCACCGATTTCACATAATATTTCACTTTCAAAATCCTTTATATTTTTCAGCAAAACAGTTTCTTTAAAAAATTCAGTTCTCGGACTTGGGACCTCAGCAATTACGGGCATACGCCCAAGTCCCATATTTACTACGGACCTTCCGGGACCGTCAAATCACGAGTCCGGTCCGTTTATTCAAAATGTTAGCCAAAGTCAAGTTAATTCATTTTATAGACAATATTTATCATTTTTCATAGATTTTTACATATAGGCTTTTCGGCTACGCTCCCGGACTGTGCACGCAAATCGAGATTATGCTAAAAGAGGTTTCTAAGGCCTCGAAATATAAAATTCGTATTAAAAATAAGTGATGACCTTTTGGTCATCACATTTTGTAAAGCATATATAAATAATTATGGTCCATTCATGATGTGAATGTGATAACATATGAATTATGAATACATATCCAGTTTTGGAGTAATATGAGCGTGATAGTGGTATATACCACACTCACCTCTAGAAGAAAGTTTGAGAGAAAATAAAAACTAATGTCATTATTATGCCATGAATGATCGTTGGTCACATACCTATTGTACACCAAAATACTTTGGCGATGTGATTATTAAAAGACAAAGGTAATGCAAGAAACAGATCTTGCATATAATTTTGACCATAACCATAATGGTATAACTTTCTCTTTAAAAGAGATATTCACCATATGGATGTTGATTAATGTGGTACTACAAAATTAATTGTGAACTCTGCAAGAGCCAATTATTTTATTTTAGAGAAACACAATTGATTATCAATAAGGTGTTGTGTTGTAGTAAGTCTCAAAGAAACTTATTCAGTTTCTAAAGTATACGCGAAAGCGGTTGATTATATTGAGACTATAAATAAAAGAAAGATTTAATATCTTCTATTACCACAACTTGTAGCGGGGCAATATATATGTGAAAAGCTAAGCGCTTTATTCTCCAGTTTGTACTACACAAATATAAAGATGAACAATAAAGTAGAAGTTTATTGATATAAAAATAAACTCATATCATAGTAAACTTGGAATTTGTTAATAATTGCACACATCATGGTGTAACCTGAATTTTATCAATATTGATAATTTAGCCGGTTGGCATAATTGGTTTAGCCGTGTTAATTTAAGTATGATGTACAAAAATAAAAGTGAATTCACATAGGTAAATATTAAAGAACTAGAAAGTTCTTTACGAACTCTCTTATGTTGCTTGTTCTCATTAATTAGTATACCAACTAAAATTGGGATTAAATCCCATGAATACTAGAAATATCAAAGGTGAATATGGGCTCATTCACCTGCCATGTATATTACATACGATGCATCTATGAGATGGTTACACGTGCGATTATCATTAACCCGCAACCTGATATTTGCGAGGTCAATTGCTCAACAATTTAATTTAGAGTATATTCCAATTTTTTTTATTCAAGATAGTTCATCTTGATAAGTTGGTTTACATCGCCGTTGATTTAGTAAAATGATTTATTGAGTGCCTCCACTTAATAGCTAAACAATTGCTTATGAGAATAAAATTATCTATATCAGTTTAATATATGTTATACGAAAGTATATTACATTCTCTCATCACAAGTGATTCAGGGCCAGGAACCAAATAATTCCATCTTAATATTATTGATGTTCGGTGTATATTTTGATTAACACCATAACGCATAAAGATGTGCTTCCAAAGTTGAGGAAACAAGTTAGTTTTTCTAACATGAGGGGGAGACAAAATAAAAGTTGAGAAAAATTTACGTGGAATGAATTATCATTTCTTCATCTAGATCCTCAAATAAGATAATATGAACATGAAGTTCATAAAATGATAATCCATTTACAATATATTGGAGAGTATTCCACATGCATTTGCTGACCCATAGAAAGTACTATATTCTCCCGCAAATGCTCATACGAGGATAAGTCTATGGTACGCTTAAAGTGTATAGACAAATCAGTTTCAAATAAACTTCTTGATAAACAAGAGAGCAAATGATCAAAATGATCATAATAAGGAGGCAAGTGATCTAGAAGACCACATGACATAACACTTCATAAAATATCATGAGAGGTTCAGGTACGTGAAATGAATGAAGTGGTCGCTATGTTATGTCTTTATGAAAAAATATTGGAACCAATATAAAATGTTCGTCGACGACATCTATCATAGCGCTAAGTATAGATGAGGTTCTTAAGTTTGTTGAATACAGACACAAAAATATGGCCAAATAGAAGAGACACAACTGAAATAGAATTGGTTTCATATGAAAGACATGTATTTTTGGATATGTAGTTCAAACACTTGAAAGTATAAAGTCAATGGTGTGTACGATCATGTTTATCTATCTTATATTTCTAACGTGACATGAAAACTCGATATGCATCTAAAGTCGATTTGTATGGCCTACATGACAACTCTAAAGGGTTTAAATCACTTAAAGCATATACAATTCTTGTGCACATATATATCTTGCTATAACTGTAAGCATGATAATATGATAGCGAGAATCTCTATGGAGATATTGAAAAGGCCATTCCATGGCATTTTATGAAGAGATTACATATCTCTCAAGAATGATGATTCCAAGGTACAACATATTCATTCAAGTTAATATGGCCGATTTATTTATCAAATCTCTACCAACAATCTTTTGAAGATGATGCACATGATTGGAATGTGAAGGCTCAAGGATGTGAATTGATGCCCTCATCGGGGGGGAGGGGGAGCTAATATGCGTTGTACTCTTTTTTCCTTACAAGGTTTTGTCCCACTGGATTTTTCTTGCAATGTTTTTAACGAGTCAATCAAAAGGCGTATTTCTAAACATGTTTACTCTTTTTTCTTCTCTAGAATTTTTTCCCACTTGATTTTATTTTGTTCAAGGTTTTAACGAGGCACATTATATGTTGAATGGACATTCAAGGGGGGGTGTTATAAATAGTATTTTATTTGTGGTGAATGCCTATATTTTAGAGAGATTTTAGGGTTTGTTACTTGATGGCTAAGTCACTTTTTTCCTATAAATAGAGGGGTTCTATCGTTGACTCCAAACAATAAGAATTCCCCCTCCTTACTTTTTTCTCTTTCAATACTTTTCCTTTTTTTATGATTTCATAACAGATCCAAAATAGTTGCTATTTTAAAATATTAAGGTATACTTTATTATTTTCTCTGTTTTACCTTTTGTATTAATTGTCCCTGAAGTAAAAGTGAAAAATTGTTTGATAGAGAAAACTTTTATTAAAAAGGGATTACTATATAGAATGATTAAAGATATAAATAAGGATATTGTAATCAAAAGCCCATCTTATTAATTATTTTTTAAAAGGGCATATAAGAAAAACATGACAACGAAAATGGACCGAAAGGAGTACAATTCAACAAGGGAGTTTTAGAGCTTTACCCATAAAAATCAAATTAATTATCCTTGCCTACCTATTTACTTTTGTACCCATAAAACTAATTACTCTTCCGACCCATTATAGCTTTTATGGATAATTGACTCTTTTTTCTCATTTTCTTTTTTCTTCTTTTTTTGTTGTTTTTTGCTCTTTCTCCCTTTCTGTTATGTTTTTTCAATTATATTATTTTTTATTTTCTTTTTTTAGCATAATATGATTCAGTACTCAATTTTAGCTCCTTTATTTTTATTTTTATTTTATTTGTTTCCTTTTATTTACTTTTCTTTATTTCATTATTCTTTTCTAATTTCACTTAACTCTTTTCCCCCTAGATAATCTAATCACATATATATTTTTTGGCTCCCTTTCTTTATTCTTTTTTATTTTATACAACAATAAAATATAAGTAATATACTAAACATCCATTCACTGTTTTTGTCATATAACTGATATAATATACCTTATGTCTTTTATGTCATTTTTTTTCTCTAAATCAATCATTAGAACTACTTATACATGATACACGTTTTCTCTTCTATTTTTTTATTGTATATTTTCTTTTTTCTCCTTCGCTAATTTTATTTTTATTATTTTTAAATTATTTTTTCTATATTTCCTATTTTTCCTCGTAATCTAATTCTACATATCTTTTTGGCTCTTTTACTTTTGTTCTTTTGTCTCTCCTTTTTTTACTATATCAAATAAAAAATAACCGATATAGTACATATTTTTATTTAATTTGATTTTTCTTTTACTTGTTATCAGAAAATAACTCACTCTAGCATATGTATATAAAAAATAATATTAGTAGCAGTTAAAGTATATTGTTGTAGCATACTATGATACTCACATGGTATATTATATTAACAGGGTATCATAGAGGTCTAGTTCATTCCTTCGAGAAATACACTCAGTTCTATGTGATACCTAAATATTATATACCACATATTGACATGATATAATGTGGCATTCCTTCCAAAATAACACTCAGCCTCACTGATACTAATCTGGTATATAGCATATGATAACGGGACTCATAGATGACTGGTTCCTTCAATAAAAAAAAGCACACGTCGGTACTTTATGATATCCACATGGTATATATTATATATTGACAAAATATAGGTCTGGTTAATTCCTTCAAAAAAGAGGCCATCCCTCTATGACACCAAGCTGATATACACGTATACCATTTTGGTATATAATATAAATTCATCTACTTCGCTACATCAACATCATTTCAATCCAAACTTCATAACTCTAATGCAAAATTTTCACCAAATTAGCTCAAAATTTATCCACAACCTTCATTCAACATTTCAAACTAGCATAAAAACTCTATTGAAACATTGAAAAAGATTCCAATAAAAAAATATCAACTTGGTATATATATCGTATACTAACAGGGTATTATAGAGGACTGGTTCATTCCTTTAACAAAAATAAATACATGCCAGTCCTCTATGATACCCATATGGTATATATCATTACCGATATGATATAAGTATGGTTCATTCCTTTATAAAATAGCTTATTCCTCAATGATACCAAACTGGTATACATGTATACCTGTTTGGTATATAGTATAAATTTAATTCTATCTCAAGTTGAACTTAATTTCAACCCAAATTTCTTAACTCTAGTACAAAAAATCCACCGAATTAGTTCAACTTTAGCCGCAGCCTCCATTCAACATTTAAAAATAAATATTTTCGTTTTGTAAAAATTTGAAAAATGTATGAAAACTCCATTAAAATTTAAAAAGATTCCAAATAAAAAAATTTAATAAATTTAAAAAGGTCCAAATTATAACGGTATACTATTACACTATACTATATATTATAAGAGTATATTGTTGGAATAAACTGTATAAATTAAAAATTATATACTAAAGAGGTATACATGTATACCATTTTGTTATACATTACAAATTCATCTTCTTCACTAGTTCAACTTAAATTCAACCCAAATTTTATAACTCTACTGCAAAATCTCTACCAAATTGGCTCAGGCTTTTACTACAACTTCTGATTAATATTTCAAACAGACCCCAAGTAGAATCAAATCAAACAACTACAAACTCAACAAGTCTACTACATGAGTTTCCAGCTTCAAGGTCCTTCGATTGTGCATTTGATTTTTTCTAATAATAAATCTCTAAAAATTTCCAGTATGAACTTTCTAAAGAAACTATAAATAAATTTTTAAAATATCTATTTTGAATCTAACAACTAATCTTAATGTTGAAATTTCAATTCAAAAGCTTCAAGCTCAACAATGACGAGTCTTTAAAAATTTATTCCCAAGCACCTCAAATTAGCTCTAAATAAAATCAAATTTAAGTATGATTAATAATTTGAGAAAGAATGTGGTTTTTAAGTAAATTTTCTCAAAATATTTTCATCATATATGTTTGGAAAATAGTAATTTCTCCATATTCTCTATAAATGGTTGTACTAAATAATGAGTTAAGCACATAAGTGAGAAATGAGGGAGATGCTCATAGTAACAATGACGTCATGATTAGTGAATGCTAGGCCTTGGCAGAAGATAAGGGGCGGGTAATTATTTTTAACCGTATAAGTATCCTTTGTAGTTAGTTTTAGGGTATATAATTAGTTTAAGTTTTATAGATATTTTGCGTAGATTCCCCATTCGACAAGGATACAGCTGCAGAAGCATATTGAACAGGTGCTATTCTTGGTCTGGGTTGTTTCTCTACTTTGTATGTTGAGCGGCCTAAGGCTTGTGCCAATGTTAAGCCCAACCAATTGGATTGGCAAAAAACAAGAATTGAAACTTCTCTCCAATTAGTCCGTGATGGGCTTTCTTTTGCAAACATTGTGTCTCGTCTTTTTCAGTAAAAGAAGTCCTGCTATTGTCATCAAGAGAAGCTTCTTATAACTTGTGTAACTGTAATGAGTGTAATCTTTTTTTCTCAGGTTTGTCACAGTTGAGTAACATCTTAGCCTTCTAATTTGCCCTTCACTTTTTTTAGAACGACCATATGTAGTCACACATCTCCTGTAAGGATGGGGAAAGTACAGGGCAAATTAGACAAACGTATACATCTTCAAGTAGAGCAGACAAAGATGAGATAATTTACCAATTGAACTGTTAAAGATGAGACAATTTACCAATTGCTAAAGACAAACGTATACATCTTCAAGTAGAGCAGATAATATGTATTTATATATAATTCAATCTTTCATTTACTGAGTTTAACAATATTTTTTGTTTTGGTACAGTCGGGGTGATAATAGTTGAATTTAACTATAATTAGGTCCTAAATAACCATCTTCTTGTATAATTTGGATGATAAAAGTGATAACAAAATGCTCTTATTAGTGTTTTTCACGCTTTGCAGATTATATATGACCAGAGAAGGCTATAGAGTACTTTTGAGATCAAATATGGAGAAATAGAGGCCGATCGTACAACTCCGTCAAATAAACCATGCGAAACAGCTCAAGACTGAAAGAGGACTGTCGCGGTTCTACCGACCGCGGCTGAACCGCGATGGAAGATGGCTGCAAACAAAATGAGAATCAAAGAGCATGATTAGAACCGCGGCGGAAGCGATGAACTTCAGGGACTAAAGTGCAAAATACGGGATTTTTAGCCCAAAGCCCTATTTTAAATACTACACTTCACCCAAAGGAGGCATGTATTGTATTGGAGAGTATTTTAGCAAGGAAAACAATTGTGAGAGATCAACCGAAATATTTTTCTTCTTTTCTTTGATTTTTCTTGCAAGTTTTATGATGAATATTATTTTAGTTTGCTTACCCATAGTGATGAGTACCTAAATCATTTGTCCAAAGTTTTGATAAAACCTATTGGGGGATGAACTTCTTGTTTATGTGAATACAAATTGCTAGTTTCAATCTCTATTTGTTCAAATATGTATTTGTTGTAGTTAATTGACAGGATCCTCAATTAGCTGTGCCTATTTAATGTGCATAACTTGTGAGAGAGTGCATATTTAGGTAATTGTTGAACAACACCGCTACCAAAGTATTTGAGGGATCAATCACCAAGGGTTTAAAGGCGGGATTATGGATAACGAAACCTTGGGTGTAATCTAAAGTGAATTGTATTAAATAAAGCAAGCTAGTGTATCTCGTGAGAGTGCAACTAGTAAATTACTGTGATTAATCGGGAGAGATTTATAGTAAGATGAGCATTCATGATTGATAGATATGTATTGGTAAATTTGTATGAAGCATAAACAGAAGGAATTCCATCAATAGGGGATATCATTATCTTAGCGCTTTCTCATTATTGTTCACAACCTTAGTATCCCTAGTTTACAGTTGTTTACTTACTTGCAATTTTAGTTAATAAAGACATCATCGATTGTGATTCAAATGTTTGGGGAAACTGGTTCTCAAGAGTTTAGTGGGTCTAAAAATAGTGATTGATAGGTTAACTCTTTGTGGATTCAACTCTGGGCAGAATACTCAGGTTATATTTGCAACGTCCACAGTGTTCTTTCTAGAAGGCATAGTTGGGTATGATCAAGTTTTGGCACCGTTACTGGGGAGTTAACGAAATTATCAATTACCATTGACAGAAATACAAAAATTCTTATTGTAGTCAGTTTTCTCTCTACCCAATTATTCATTGAAAATTTGACGGTTGTTGATTTGGTTGCTCAGGTGTATGCCTAGTAAGTCTATGAGTACTGGAGAATTACTTGAAGGACTCTCAGACCCCGAGAAAATATTCTGGGAATTGAACCGTGCCAACAAAAGACTTCAACAACCCCAACAAACACACAAACTCAAAATTGACATGGGAGACGTAAACGAACCCAACGGAAATGTCAGGAATGATCAAGATGGCTTAAATGCCAGAGAAGTGTGACCTCCCATGCCTGAGGGTGCATTATATGACTGGGCAAAACCCACAGCTAACAATCTGGCCACTCCATTGTTGTGCCCGCAATACAAGTTGAATCATTCCAGATCACAAATAACATGTTGTACTTGTTGCAAAATAAGGGACTCTTTTCTGGGACACAAATAGAAGATCTTCAGTAGAACTTGAAGAACTTTCTGTCTATATGCAAAACTCAGACATCCCAACGTGACTCCAGAAGCAATCATGCTGTTATTGTTTCCATTCTCGGCAACAAAAGTAACTCAGGTTTAGCTAAACTCACTCCCCATAAACTCTATAGAAACTTGGGATGAGTTAGTCAAGCAATTTCACAACAAGTTCCACCCGCCCAACAAAACAGCTCAAATAATTGATGACGTCGTGAGCTTTAAACAGAAACCCATGGAGACACTGCATGAGACATAGGGCAGGTTTAAATGAATGTTAGTTATGTATC
The DNA here is from genome assembly GCA_032618575.1 of Nicotiana noctiflora. Classification (NCBI taxonomy): domain Eukaryota; kingdom Viridiplantae; phylum Streptophyta; class Magnoliopsida; order Solanales; family Solanaceae; genus Nicotiana; species Nicotiana noctiflora. The sequence goes on along the minus strand of JASVEL010007942.1, from coordinate 60,955 downwards.
CACACCACGGTGTTCCAGAATAGATGTTGGGACAACAGTTTTACATGGGACTATCAGACAACATGAAGAATATTGTAGATGCCTCTGCTGGTGGGGCATTCTTGAGTAAAACCTGGAGAGAAGGTCAAAATTTGCTTGACAAGATGGCACAAAATTCGGGATGGACAACTAGGAATGCACCTATCACTCCAGTGGTGCACTCAGTGCATTTTGACCCCTCAAATAGCTAAAAATATGGCAACCCTCCTGACACATATGAGCATATTCACCAAAAAATGGAGGAATTAGGGCAAAAACAGCAAGTACATATTGTAGACACTACCAACGGAGGCTTGTGCACATATTGCATTATCTAGCCAATTGGAAATCCTTGGCACGTAGAACATGATCATCATCATCAGTACCCTGAAGACCCTGAACTATGTGTCCAACTATGGAGGCCGCAGTTTAACACATGAAACATTAGAGGTATGAGACCCCCCAATAATATGGCACCTTATCCCAGGCCACATGGGTACAGCAATCACAATCAACAGCAAGGGTGTCCCCCACCTCAGCAACAGCATGGTGGGAGGCAAAAAGATGGGTTCACTAGACTTAAAGCAATGATGCAACAGATTATTGGGTCCAATGAAAAGATGAACGAAAGAGTAGATGCACATGATGCAGCAATCAAAAATATTGAAGTGCAAATGGGCCAGATTTCAATGTCTCTGAACAATCGTCCTCAGTGGACAATACCTGCAGACACCCAGATAAATCAAAAAGATCAAGGCCTAAAGCAGCTGATGGCGGTGAGCCTACAAAATGGCAGGGACCTGGACATAGAGCAAGAGAGAGCTAGAGAAACTAGACAGGTTGAGACACTCACACCAGTGCCCATTGAGCTGGATGAGTCAACGATATTGACAGTGGTGACAGTTCAAACTGCTTGGGAAGAAAAGAACATTCAGCAGGAGATCGAGAAAATAGCTGAGCTAGTTGAAGAGCAGTAGTTGAAATAGTAACTGATAAAGAGAAGTCCCAAGTGATTGGAAAGAAGAGACCTCCGACACCTTTTCCAAAGAAGTTGGCCAAACATCAAAAGGAGGAGCAATATAAAAGTTCTTTGAAATGCTCAAACAAATCCAAGTAAACATTCCACTTATTGAAGCTTTAATGGAGATGCTAGGATACGCAAAAATGATGAAGGACTTGATGTCTCGAAAATTTGACTTTCAAGACTTGGCTACGGTTACACTTACTCAGACCTGTAGTGCAATGGTGACTAGACCTATTACTGAAAAGTTGTCTGATCCGGGTAGCTTTACAATTCCATGCACTATTGGAAATTTTGCCTTTTCTAAGACGTTGTGTGATTTATGGGACAACATTAATCTTATGCCATTGGCTATCTATTAGAGGTTGGGCATTGGGAGAGCTAGATCCACCTCCATGTTGTTGCAACTGGCCGACAAAACTGTGAAGCGTTCGTTTGGTATCCTTGATGATCTCCTTATTTAGGTGGGGAAAATTGTGTTCCCTGCCAATTTTGTGATCTTGGATTGCAAAGTGGATGAAGAGATTCCTATAATCTTAGGAAGATCATTCTTGGCCACGAGGAGAGATCTAATTGACTGTGAGACTAGGGAGCTCAAGATGCGACTCAATGATGAGGAAATAACATTCAGTGTGCAAAATCTATGAAGCGACCAAGCGAGTTCGCCAATTGCTCTCTTATTGATGCCGTGGATGTAATCGTAGAGTCTGATGATCAGATGTTAACTATTAAGGACCTCCATTTCTGTATGTTTGATGAACTTAGATGAAGTGAATGGTGAGGATCTAGCGGAATATGTGTTGGCATTAGAAGGTAGAGGGTTATGGGAGAGAAATCTAGAGTTTGAGCCCTTGCACTTAAAAAAGAGAGAAACTCCTCCAGCTAAGACATCCATTGAAGAACCACCAAAGTTGGAGTTAAAACCATTGACAACCCACCTCAAGTATGCATTTCTGGGACCTGACTCCACATTACCTGTTATTATCTCATTTAGTTTGTTAGATATGTAGGTTCAAAAACTTTTACATGTACTAAAGGAGTGCAAAACTGCCATTAGGTGGACCATGGCAAACATCAAGAGAATCAGCCCCCCTACTGCATCCATAAGATCCTACTGGAAGAGGGGCACAAACCTTACAGGGAACACCAGAGGAGGGTGAACCCTAACATGAAGGAAGTTATGAAGAAGGAAGTGATCAAGTGGTTGGATGCAGGAATTATTTTTCTAATCTCTTACAGCAGGTAGGTGAGCCTAGTTCATTGTGTTCCTAAAAAAGGTGCCATGATGGTTGTGATGTAGCGGGTTCTAGGGCGTTAGGGCTTTTAGGTTCTGCTGCTGGAGGTCAGGGTTGTCGGGTTACTGTTCTCCGGCGAGATTCAGTGATAGAGTACTAGAGGGAGAGCATTCGCTGGAGATTTGAAAGGTGAGAAGAAGAAGCAAAGGTTCTGGCGAGCTGGGATGGAGGGTGACGGCGTTGGTTGTTAAATTTCGGCGCGTTTTGGTTGAGAAAATAGCGTAGGGGTGGTCGTGTGGTGTGAGGCTATCGTCTTTTGTGCGTGGATTTTTGGTCTTGAGTAGCAAAGGGTTCGATGGTTGGAGGGTTCGATGGCTTGAGGGTTCAGGGGTTGAGGGATGGGCGGATGTCCGGCGGGTTTTGGTTGAAGATGGAGGTGGCTTGCGGCGTGGTGGTGGTTGCTGGAGAAAGGGAGGCGGCTGAAGGTGTCTAGGGTTTTTCTTGTTTTTATTGTGTTTTTTTTTTGCAATGAGGAAGATGAAGTGTCTAGGATTTTTTGGTATATGTTTGTTCTGCTATGTTCTACTCTGTTCCGTTCCTCCCTCTTCCTTCTTAAGAAGCTGATGCTCTCCTCTTCAACGTATGGACCCCTCTCTATTCTAAATTGTCAAATATACTTTAGCACCCCTCTTTTTTTAATCTTTCCTCCGAAAAACAAAATATTAGTAATATCTACGAGTCTGTGAGAGTCTGAGTGAATAAAAATAAATATAAAAATCGAAAAGAAGGAAAGAAACGTGCATGTGTGTGAAGTGACCGTGAGTATGAGATAAAGTTTGTTATAAAATGCATGATAAATAATCTTTGGGCATGTGACAATCTTTGATCGGCTTTTCTTTTCTTTTTTTTTTTCTAAAACATATTATTAAAAATATTCATTAACTATTTCTAGTCTAACTCTATATATGTAAAACCAAATAACTAGACTGACATAAAAAGACACTAACGAAAGATTGTTAACTTATTTATTGAAAACCCAAGTTAAATCAAAGACATATTGTTTTTGTAAATTTCTTTTGTGATGAAAACAAGACTAATATCTAAATACGTAACTATTTTTGTGATTTTTAAATTTTATTAAAGATAGATAAACTAAAGTAACTAGATAAAAGAAAATATTTTTGTAATTTTCATTTTTGTTTTAAATTAAAGTAAAATAGTTAAAACTAGTGAAAATAGCGATATTAGACTTAAACTAAATATTTAACACTAAAATGTGTAAAAATTTCAGGGAGGGTCAAAAATCACATGTCAACAATAGGGTTATCAAATAATAGGCTTCGGGCTCAAAAGGGGTTAACTATAGCAATATATACACGTGGATTCACAATTATACAAGCTTACACAAAGAAATGCCTCAATCATCTCTAAAACAACAACTTCTATTTCGTTTTGCAAACACACAGAGCAAGTTTTAGGTATCGCATACAAGCACAGAATGCAAGTAATATCTCATACACACTTGGCATGTAACTCATTCCGAATTGATTTATCAACACACTCATACGAGGGTTCAAGCAAGATAAGATGTGCAAAATCAAGGTATAGATTTACGAGTCTACAAACGAGCCTAGACGTCGCACCCTCAAGTTTGTTTTTGTTATCATTCTAGCCTTCATCCATTTTGGTCCTAAAACTATAAAAGAAAAATCTACCTAACCCGGTTCAAGAAAAGCCCTTGGAAAAGAATCATGGTCAAAAGAAAAACCGAGGGAGAATTACTACACTACCTAAAAAATAAAATAAAGTAAAATAAAGAAACTACATGGACTACTTCCCTCCAGAGTACTGTCCAAGTGGTCCGTCCTCAGGAAGAGTCCTCTACAAACTTTTTTTTTAGTTTTTCACTTTTTTAGTTTTTTTATTCGACTATGACCCTCAAGAGACTTGTTGACAAATGTCCGTCATTGGGCCCAGTCAGTTACTTCTAATGTGAGTCAATTATACATAGCAACATCAATCTAATACTACAACGTACTCAATGTCTATATACACTACAATACACTACCAGAGCAAGTCTCCCACCCCATACTTAAAATTATGGCATATCCCCATGTCATATCAAAAATAAAAAGCATAAGGGTAAGAAGACTTCTCTGGGCCTCAATCAGAGTCAGAGACGGTGTTGGGGTCCACATTGCATGCTCTCCCTAAAGCACGGAACCAGGCCATAAACTGGCTCTCAGATCTAGAATACCGCTGCGACATGACATCCATACACGTCCACCGAGGTGAGAAGATCTGCGGCCTCTTCCTTCATAGTATGCAGCATAGGGCGGGTGGAATGTGATCTGGATAAGCCTGCCCCAGCATGGGGGCGCCGAGACGGTTGTGTCTGCAGCTTCCATATCCAAGTTCAGCTGTTTCAACGCCCACCACACTTTATGTTCAAGTTCCACTGGAAGGTGGCAGGCCTTCCAAAACACCAACTTGTATGGTGACATACCAATTGGTGTTTTGAAACCAGTTATGTACGCCCAGAGTGCATCATCTAGATTCCTAGCCCAATCAGTTCTTGTAGCGTTCACAATTTTGGTTAATACACTCTTAATTTCTCTGTTGGACACTTCAACCTGTCCACTAGTCTGCGGGTGGTAAGGAGTAGCTACCTTATGACGCACATCATACTTAGCAAGTAACTTTTCCAATGCTCTATTGCAGAAGTGAGTGCCTCAATCACTGATAATTGCTCGTGGCGTCCCGAAGCGGGTAAATATGTTCTCCTTCAAAAATCCCACAACCACTTTTGCATCGTTGGTGGGCAGTGCAGCAGCTTCCACCCATTTGGAAACATAGTCTACAGCAACAAGTATATACTTATTGCCATATGAGCTGATGAAGGGACCCATGAAGTCAATCCCCTAGACGTCAAACACTTCCACCTCTTGAATTGGCTTCATGGGCATCTCGTGGTGTCTAGAAATGTTCTCGGTCCACTAACATTCATTGCAGCCCTTCACCCATAGGTGCGCATCTTTAAACACTATCGACCAGAAGAATCTAACATCTAGCACATTTGCCGTTGTCCTAACTCTTCCAAAGTGTCCACCATACGCCGATACGTGATAAGCTTGCAAAATAGAAAATTGCTCTATCTCGATGACGCATCTCCGAATCATATTATCAAGGCATATTTTAAACAGATAAGGCTTATCCCAGTAATACTGGCAGCTTTCACGATAAAACATTTTCCTTTGGAACGATGAAAGGTCGTAAGGAACTATACCACTAGCCAGGTAATTAGTAAAGTCTGCATACCATGGCGCTTCCTAAAGAGTGGTGGCGAGCAGCTGCTTATCTAGAAAAGTTTCCAGGATTTCCTCAACCTCTACTACATTTTCAGCCCCCTCAAGTCATGATAGATGATCAGCGACTTGATTCTCAGTGCCCTTACGGTCACGAATCTCAAGATCGAACTCTTGCAATAACAACACCCAATGAATCAGGTGTGGCTTAGAGTCTTTGTTTTCTATTAAGTACCTGAGAGCTGCATGGTCATTGTATACAATTACCTTGGACCCTATCAGGTTGGATCGGAACTTGTCAAACGCGACTACATCCAACATCTCTTTTTCAGTCAAAGTGTAGTTCAACTGGGATCCACTCAGCGTTCTACTAGCATAGTAGATTGAGTGCATTAGTTTGTCTTTCCGCTAGCCCAGTACTGCCCCCACTGTATAGTCACCGGCATCACATATTAGTTCGAACGGTTGCTCCCAGTTGGGGGCAACAATGATGGGTGTTGTGACCAGTCTCTTTTTCAACTCCTCAAAGAAGTCCTGCAATCATCAGAAAACAAAAATGGGTAATCTTTTTCTAACAACTTATAGAGAGGGTTGGTGATTTTGGATAAGTCTTTTATGAACCTCCGATAAAAACCGGCATGTCCAAGGAAACTTCTGATGGCTTTAACTGAAGTTGGGGGAGGCAGCTTTGCTATTATATCAACTTTCGCATGATCCACCTCTATCCCCTTTCTTGACACCCGGTGCCCCAACGATATGCCTTCTTGTACTATGAAATGGCACTTTTCCCAATTCATAACTAAATGTCTCGATGTACCATTTCAGCACACGCGTCAGATTTATTAGGCACTTATCAAATGAATTCCCCACCACTGAGATATCATCCCTGAACAACACCATTATGTCCTCAACCATGTAAGTGATTATGGATATCATGCACCGTTGGAATGTGGCAGGTGCATTGCATAGGCCAAAGGGCATTCGTCTAAAGGCATAAATGCCATGCGAGCATGTGAAGGAGGTCTTCTCTCTATCCTCCGGTGCAATGGAGATCAGGTTGTACCCTGAGTACCCATCCAAAAAATAGAAGTGTGATCTCCTTGCCAATCTGGCCAAGATCTGATCAATGAAGGGAAGTGGGAAGTGGTCCTTCCGGGTGGCTAGATTCAACTTTCGATAGTCCATACAAATTCTCCAGCCCGTGACGGTTCTTGTTGAGATCAATTCATTGTGGTCATTTAATTCACCTCACGCCCTCTTCTAATCCGTCACCCTCACCACCTAAATCTAAATAAAAAAAGTGACAGAATCTGAGAGTGAAAATGATTTGAAGTTAGTTTTGATTCAGGTTTCATTTTCCAGTCGTTCTTTTTAAAAGAAAAATCAGAAATCAAAGGAAAAAGGGATCCCATTCTTTTACAGAATTTCCGCTTGAAATGGAGTATTGAGCTGAGTTGGTTTGAGGTTGCGTTCAGTTTTCGTTTGTGGCTCGGTCCGTGTTACTGTTCGTTGTTCGGTCGCCGTGTTGAATTTTGATTCATTGATCAGTTGCTAGGAGAAATTTTGTTCGTCTGAAGGTTTATTCTTTCCCTTCCCTCTGTTTTTCGCGTTTATCTCCCGTGATTTGTTTGTTTGCAATTCATGCTTTATTGATCATTTGGTGAATGTCTCTTAAATTTGTTTTTCATATTTGTGTGAATTGAATCTTTGACTGAGTTTTAATTATAAACAATGGGTGAGTTCATTTCCTATAAATACATGTCGATACATTAATAGAATAGAGACAATAGATACTCATAGAGGAGATGCCTGATTAAATGAACTTGTGCAGTGAGTCGCGGGATTAGGGAATTAAAAGTAACATAAAATTTGCTTTATTAATTCGGTGCTTGGAACATGATTAGGCTCGTCATCACTTGGGTAGGCAAGCTTTAGGATTTTGTTAATTTCGAGATGAGAGATTGTCCCTTAGTTATATTTATCCGGGGTATGCCCCGTAAAGTTTGTAAATATTATTATTCGGGGTATGCCCCGAAGAACTATGTAAATGTTTTGGAGGCCTTGACGAGCATGGTGGAGAAGTCGTAGTATATGGTAACTTAGGATTTTTCTTTTATTTTCCTTTTCTCTTATTAGGCAGGGATGACCTCGAACTTCTTGTGTGTTTACTTGTTTTGATTTTCTGTGTTGTTTCATCTTAATTGAATATTTTAAGGCCAACTAGATCGAGTACGCAACCGTGACTTTCACGGGACTTGGGGAGTGCCTAACACCTTCTCCCCTAGTCAAATGAACTCCCTTACCGAATCTCTGGTGCGGACTTAATTAGGATTCGATCGAATTATTTTCAAAAATCAAAAATAAAAAGAGCAGGAAAAAAGAAAAAAAAAAGAGAAAAGAGAATGAAATTATGGATTTGAGAAATGACATGAAAGAAAAGAGCGATAATCAAAAAGAAAAGAGGGGGAAAGAAATGAAAAACCAAGCGATGCTGGAAAGGAAGATGAAGAAGGAAATGGCCAAAGAAGAGTGAATTTGGGATGATGCTATATGACCTTTGTTCCCTCAAAGCCATTCTAGAACCATTAACTGTGACTAGGGGGCATTGCACGCAATATAATATGTCTGTTTGATAAATGCTCTAACGCTAACATGTTGGCTTTGTTTTGCTCCTCTTTGTTACTTTTATTATTATCATAACAGAGGGTGGTTAGTTTGTGACACTTTGGCAATTAATCCATAATAAAATGTCAAAAAGCAAGGAAGCCATGGCTGGCAAAGACTTGGACACAAGAGTTGTTGACCCGCCGAGGGAGTTTGTGGAGCCGAAGTCTGAATTGAAAGATAAGATCCAAAGTTTGAAACAACATATGGCGGAAATATATCAAGCCTGTATTAAGGGACATCCTCCACCTTCATTCCCTACCAACTATACAGAAAACCATGCCTCTATTCCACAACTATCACAAGCCCGAGTTCCTACTACCAGTGATCTTTCCCCATAACATGCACCAGGCTTCACCCCTTACCACAATTACCCTAGCACTTCCTTCCAAACTTTCCATGCTCTACCAGCCAAAACAACCGTATTCCCAGCTCCAAATACCCAATACTATGCCATGGAACCCACTTTCAAAGTCCCACATCCTTACTCCTACCCTCCCCACCATGAGCCTCATGTTGAAATTAAGACACCACCCAAGAACACGAAGCAAGAGGAGATATTTAGAAAGACAAAGAGTCTGGAGCAATCATTGAGAAATATGCAGGGGTTATGAAGCCAGGTGAGTGTGGCTTATAAGGATTTGTTTTTATTCCCTGATGTTCAAATGTCTACCGGGTTCAAAATGCCCAAGTTTGACTTGTGTGATGGACATGGGGATCCTGTAGCCCATTTGAGAGGTTATTGCAGTAAGATGAGAGGCACTGGAGCAAAAGACAAATTACTAATGGCGTACTTCAGCTAGAGTCTGAGTGGAGTAGCTCTAGAATGGTACACCCACCATGATGCTAGTAGGTGGTACACCTGGGACGATATGGCCCAGGCCTTCGCCCGGTATTTTCAGTACAATATAGACATTGTTCCGGACCGCCTATCTCTTACCAAGGTGGAAAAGAAACCCAGTGAAAGCTTCAGAGAATATGGGTTCCGATGAAGGGAGCAAGCTGCACGAGTCAATCCTCCGATGGAAGAAGACGAGATGGTTAAATACTTTCTTTAAGCTCTGGAGCCCACTTACTATTACCACTTGATCTCAGCCATTGGTTAGCCTTTCAATGATGTGGTAAAGATGAGAGAAATGGTGGAAGATGGATTGAAGTCAAGCAAGATCATGAGCTATTCTACCTTAAAGCCACAACACAAGCAATTCAGAACAACATATGAAGCTCTCCAGGTCAGAAGAAACATGATGATGTTGCCATGGTTGTATTAGGATCGCGACATGGCCCAACGGGTCCGCCTCACCAATATACTCAGCCTCGACCCCGACCCCAACTCCAAACCTACCCCCGAGCTCCACATAATCCACCTCGATACTTCCTTCCTAACAATATCTTGTCCTCTATCCAGTCACTGATTCACCCTAGGAGGCGAGCGCCAGCACCGCAAAATCTCCATCAGCCTCCACAAAATTTTCAAGTGCCCAATAACCTATATCCAAGCTAGGGGTATAGAGGTAAACAAAGGTTGAAAGATGATTTTACATCAATATGAGAGTCTTATGCAAGCTTGTTTGAGAAACTAAAGCATTATGACCTGATTGCACCTATTCCTCTGAATCATGTGGATAAGCGTGCAAGAAGCTTTGGCCCTTCTAAAAGGTGTGAATACCATTCAAATTCCCAAGGGCACACTGTCGAAAGTTGTCGGGATTTGAAAAGAGAGATAGAAAGAATGATTCAGGAAGAGATAATTATGATCTAGGATAGTGACACACAAAACATTACACAGAATCTTTTACCTGCAAATAATGATGCATACTTTGGTGACATGTTGACTGAAGTTAACGATATTGAAATTGGTGAAGGTCCCAGCAATTTCGATGTGCAATCCAGTGGCTAACATGTCGAGCTGGGTGATTGCAAAGACACTCCTTTCTTGGTTGGCCAGTGAGGAGTTTTGGTAGTTTATTTTATTGTCATTTCTGCTTATCCGAGTTATTTCAGGGCTGTAATCCAAATATTATCTTGTGTCTCAAATTCTTCTTCTTCTTCTTATTTTGTCTAGTTTGTTTAGTTGTAGTAACTCGTCTAATGTTATTTAGGATTGTTCCAGGGTTGCAATCCATATCTATTTTGCTTGTTTTGTTCAAACCCTTTTCACCATCTGTCTAATGCAATCTCATGTTTTCTATTAGTTTTGGTCAGATTTTTTTTAGGTTACTTTTTCTCTTATAGTTCTCTTCATCCTTACTCAAGTGAGATGACATGCACGCAAATTCTCAGTCTGATCTTGAAAGCTAGTCTGGTCATGAAGCAATGGCACAGTATTGAACATGATAAAAGAGGTATTTCATAAAAATAAAGATTCACGCATTCTGAGATAGCTCGAATGTTGAATTGAGTGAAATTGAGGCAGTAAGTCTAGGAAATCAAGAGGTTGATAAGAGCATACAAAAAAGAAATGCCTCTCAAGCAGTTTGAGGTAAATCAGTCAATACTGGATTGCATTCTTCTACATCAAGATAAGTTTGAATCAAGTCTGCTTCAAACTGGTAAAAGATCATTCATTAGGACAAAGGTATTGCCCGTCGGCAGTCTTTGTTTGTCTTGATATCATCAATAGATACTATGTGTGATTTGTTTGCTTATCTTCAATCGCATGTTTGTACTTGGATTTTTTTATTTGGTATGACGAAGGCATTTTATTCTGCTACCCAAATACTTTTATCCTTTGCTACACATTTTGAGCCTTAATTCGTTTTGTTTCATACCCCTCTTTTGGAATCAGAAATAGAGTTGGGAACCAAAAACCGAAAAGAAAAGAAAAAAAAGGAAAAGGGAGAAGAAATAAAAAAAATAGAAGAAGAAAAAAAATGGAGAAAAGGAATAACGAAGAAAAAAAAAAGAGAAAAGAAAAAAATAACTTTGTCTTTTGAACTACGTTCGACTTGATTCTTGTCAACACAAGATATGTAGACAGCCTTACGGTTTGATCGCACCAAATAAACTATTTCATAATCCCCCAAAATCAATACCAGGGATGATTTTCTTAGAAATCCCATAAAAAAATAAGGTCCAAAATAATAGAAATCCCCAAACTCCAAGAAACTGGGGCGGAGGTTTTAATTTTTCCAAAAGGCCTGATTCCAAAAGTTGTAATTTTGAACCCCTTTCTTCTTAAATAATTTTGAGCCTTCATGCCACTCTTTCTTTCTGATCATGTCCAAAATCCTAAATTACGGTCCAAAGAAAGACCTTCTAACCAATCTTTAAGGATGACAAATCAAGTGTGTGGTAAAAGTATGATCGTCCTGCATCATGGGTAATACCTTTGTTCTTAGCACAATGAGAGAAAATGATAAAATGAGAGTGTTTTATCGATGAAAACCCTCAGGGGCACTGTAAGGCGATATTGAGTTGAGAAAAAGAGCAAAATGAGAGAGGCTTGATGGAGAAAACTCTTCATGGCACTACAAGTCGACTAAGGATTGTGGATAAGATTGGACAATTGAAGTGTTGAAGCCCAGTTTCACGGCGAAGAAGTACAACAAGAGTTAAATATTAGACTTGCTTGAGAGATTAGGTCACAGTCCAAGGGTGCATGTCGTGGTCATTAGAGTTAGTATCCATATCTGATAAGTTTCTACTTCGTAATTTTCTTGTTAAGTATCATATATTTCCCTTGTCCCTTATTTTGTTTCTCTCGTTTTGTTTGAGTCCCTTCTTGAGTCTGTTTGGTCAGAACAAGTGAAAAATGATTTCAAAATTTGCCACCAACTTTCCAATTGCACAAAGCGGAGTTCAGCCATGCACATCACAATTGCATAATTTAGAATAAGAATTATGGTGATAACTGAGGTTTATGCAGTTAAGTGAATCTTGAATTTTGAGAAAATACCAAGATTCAGCAACTCTCAAAATAAAAATACAATGCAACAAGTGAATGTGAGAGATTCGGGTTAGAGGTTTTGTGGTCTAATTCCAATCAAAAGGTCAATCAACTCCTTGCTAGCCCGAAGCAGCTAATCAAGATGAAAGATGGTTGTGGCGGAAGCAGACGCTCAGCAATGATGCCACAAACTAATCACCATATTTTCAAACTAACGAGATTTTATTTGTCTGAAGCAGGGGAAAGAAATTTTTAAGTCCACAGGGACCTCCCATGGAAAAGCATGGTTCAGGGAGCAAAAAATCTATTAGAATCCTCCAAGATGGGAGCGTGGCTCAGGTAAGTTCATTCTCAGTTCTCAGGACCCTCCTGGATAATGGGATTTAATTTATAATACTCAGGACCCTCCTGGATAATGGGATTTAATTTTAAAAGTTCTCAAGACCCTCCTGGATAATGGGATTTAATTTAGAATTCTCAGGACCCTCTTGGATAATGGGATTTAGTTTTAAAAGTTCTCAGGACCCTCCTGGATAATGAGATTTAATTTTAAAAGTTCTCAGGACCTTCCTAGATAATGAGATTTAATTTTCAAAGTTCTCAGGACCCTCCTGGATAATGGGATTTAATTTTAAAAGTTCTCGGGACCCTCATGGATAATGGGATTTAATTTAAAAGCTCTCAGGACCCTCCTGGATAATGAGATTTAATTTAGAATTCTCAGGACCCTCCTGGATAATGGGATTTAATTTTAAAAGTTCTCAGGACCCTCCTGGATAATGAGATTTAATTTAAAATTCTCAGGACCCTCCTAGATAATGGGATTTAATTTAAAATTTTCAGGACCCTTCTAGATAATGAGATTTATTTTTAAGTTTCAGCGTAAGTTCTCCCTTTAGAAAAATATAATTTATCTTTAAAGTTATCACTCTTAAAATGAGATTTAATTTGATGTTTTCAGGGCCCTCCTGGATAATGGGATTTAGCTTTTAATTGTTAGAGTTCTGTAGGTGATATGATCCGATTAACACTCACAAATACGCCTAGATCCCAAACTGGGGTAGAAAAATTTCATTTGTTTTGTCTGTTTTGTTGCAGTGTCAGGCGCCCACCTGGATAACAAGGGAATATATTTCTAGTTTTGGCAATCAGGCGCCCACCTGGACAACAAGGGAATACATTGTAAGTTTCTGCAATCAGGCGCCCACCTGGATAATAAGGGAATACATTTCAAGTTTCTGCAATCAGGCGTCCACCTGGATAACAAGAGAATACATTTTAAGTCTGCAATCAGGCGTCCACTGTGAGCACGTGATTTTTGCCTCACACGAATTACTCCCAAAAGTTCAAAATAAAAGAGTTTTGTGTTGATTGCAATATTTGTGGATTTTGTGTTATTTTCTGTTATTGTTTGTGTTTGTGTGTCCATGTCTATTTGTTTAAATAAATAAAAATACAAAAATATATTGCATTTTGTATATAAAATTCAAGTTCGCAATTAAGAGTAATTAAGTTTGTTTTACAAAAACGAAAAAATCACAAAGAAATATGTACTTTTACATTTTTTAGCCTTTAATTTTCTAATTGTGCGATTTTATTGTTATTTAATTATGTGTGATAATTAGAAATTAATTAGTATTTTTTATAAGTTAAATTTGTTTTATAATGTAATTTGAGATTTTAAAATTTAGTTTGAAATGATTTAAGAAATTAAATTAAAAGAAGAGAAAAAGAGAAACAAAACAAAGAGTAAAATCACATTTGGGCCTAGAAATTGAATCAAAAATGAGGCCCAAAAGCACCCCATACCCGTCTGGAAACCCGCCCGTGATTCACTTAAACATGAGCCGTTGGATTTTGGTGATCCAACGGCCAAGATTAAATCTCAAATTTAAATATACCAAAACCCCCCAAACCCTAATCCAAACACCTCATCTCCCATTCTCTTCAGACGCCGCCGCCACCCACCGTATCCTGCCCCACCGGAAATCGCCTCACGGCGGTTCCGGTGGTCCAAACCGCCCCAAAATTACACCCCAAATTCCCCAAGACCCCCTCTACATGAATACCTTAACCACTTGTCTCGAATCATTCACGAACTCTTCGAATATCAGATCGAAGTTCGCCGGAATTTTAAACCTACACCGAACAATCCCAAATTCATACCAAACACTCCCCTGGCCTCCATCACCCTCAAACCACCCTCAGTTTGGTTCGAATCCAACCCAAAAGCCCCGAACCCCAAATCGACCCTCATGAACCCTAAATTCAAAATTAGGGATTCTGTCCACAATTAAAAAAATTTGAAGTGTAATAGACTTTAATTAAGATGTTTTTGTTTGAGAACATCTCAATTAAAGTCCGTTCGACTTCAAAAAATTGCAATTTACGAGTCCAAATGGTTGCAATCTGTCCGACTTTGATTTTTCTTTCGAGGTATTTATTTCTTCTACCCTATATTCTTTGTATTAATTGTGTGTTGATTTTATTAATGTTGTCATTTTTTCCCGTTTTTAATTCTGTTTCATCTTTCTTATATGACCTTTTATTTGGTCGAATTTCTCTCTTATTGTTAATTGTGTGTGTTATAAGACAATTATTTGATTCGATTGAGATCGTCAAATTGTTGAGTCAAATTATTGACCCCGGAGTCTGCCCGTAGGCTATATGTTATGTGTCGATTGTTAGTTATCGACTATAGAGGTCAGGATTGATTAAACAAATGTCGTTGTAGGCTCGACTGTTATCAATATGACAGAAATGTCATTTGTATTGCCTAGTTTCACCCGAGCCACTGCCCGGATTGAAAGTTGTGAGTATTTGTTGATTTTGAATTAGGGATACTTGGATATAGCTGTTAGTGATTTAATCAGATTAGGCATGGTTTTGTTCAGTTCAGCATAGATTAAGGTTAATAAAAAAGGGTGCCAAGCACATGGCATTAGTTGGACAGCAGATGCTGGTGGAGCCTGCTAACAGCAGTCCCCCATGCTTGCCTTCAGGGATTGAATTCTTAATTGATTGAGTGCTCTTAAGAGCTGGAAATCAAAACTCACATGGGAGGTGTGATAAAAGGGTTAAAGGGTGCACATGGGAATGGATATACATGCTGGGAAAGGTGGAACACTGGGAATTTAATAAGGGTGCTGTTTTGGGCTATAAATGGATTAGAAATTGAGAGTTCAGGAGGAGAACAGAGAGAACAGTAAGGATATACATATAC
The DNA here is from genome assembly GCA_032618575.1 of Nicotiana noctiflora. Lineage (NCBI taxonomy): Eukaryota > Viridiplantae > Streptophyta > Magnoliopsida > Solanales > Solanaceae > Nicotiana > Nicotiana noctiflora. The sequence goes on along the minus strand of JASVEL010007942.1, from coordinate 45,600 downwards.
ACTGAGAGAGAGGTCTGGAATTGAGAGATAGACATTTGGGAGGCATTCTGAAATAGAGAAGGAGAGATACACTTAAGAGCCTCTTGAGTTTAAGAAGAAAGGAAAAAAACACATAGAATAGAATCTGGAAAAACAATGGGAGTTTGAGAGAAATACAGAGAGAGAACACACACAGATCCACTCATAGATACACTCAGAGAAACTGACACAAAATACACACTGATACACACAGACACACATACAGAGAAAACAGACTGAGAGTTTAAGTGTTTAAGTTCAAATACATTGGGGTCTGTTGTCGTTTGAAAGGGATTCTGGAGGAAAATTTTGCTACTGTTGTTGTTTTGCTACTGCTGTGGTTGTGTTTTATTGATGTTGTTGTGTTTTGCTGTTGCTGTGGTTGTGTACTGCTGCTGTTGTTGTGAACTACTGCTGTGGTTGTGTACTGCTGTTGTTGTTGTGTTCTGCTGCTGTTGTTGTATATTGCTGCTGCTGTTGTTATTCTGTTGCTGCTGTTTGTGTGCTGCTGCAACTGACTTCTTCTTTCCTCATTGTAATTTCCAGGTATTTTCCAGCTCCCATTGATGTATGAAAGATTGAGTAATGCCAATTGCAGATTTGATAACATGAGGCTTCTAATAGTTTAGCTGTAATTTGTGTTAACTGTGTAATAGTAGTAATACACGTTCATCCAATTAAAATTTTACAATTTGTGTAAATATTGAATTATGTTAATTGATGGGTTGTTTGCGTGATTATGTTTAGTTAACCTATAATATATGTTTATTCATTTAGAGGTGATTATGAGTTTTAGATGGATATTTTAACAATAAGATGGACCGTTAGCATGAGTTGATTAGTTAAACTATAATATGCATTTATGTATTTAGAGATGATTATGAGTTTTAGTAGGATATAGAACCAAACAGCAAGAAACATGGATTTAAATTTCAAGGTTAATGCAAACTTTGCTAATGCTAATGAATGTAAAGAAGTTCTTATGAATTTCAGGATTAATAGTGTGCTGCCAATAATCTCAATTAGTAAAACAAAACAATTGGTTACTCAATTCATTGATGAATTACGCTTAACTTGTATTGGACCTATGTTGAATTATAGTTTAGACTTGGCCCATTGAGCCCATATGAAGGCCACATTTCACGGGACTGTCACCAGCGAGGAGATTATTTTTGGTGCAAATCATTGAATTCGAATCCAATTTTCAGCTTAACAGTACATTGGACTTATAAATTAATTAGAACTCTTCTTTTATTTTTAAGAGACAAAAATGAAAATTACAATAGCGTTTAGGATTGACCTTTAAATAAATAATGAAATGAGCCTCGCCAAACAAAAAATATACAATTGCGGGACCTTCAAATAAATTGTTACAAAAATTTAGACTCGGAAGGACCGTTTACCAAATTTCACGGTCTTTCCCGAAGTTAACAAAAAAAACGATAGACTCTTTAAGGATGACTTTAATAAAATACTTTCCTAAATACGGATGCGCATTTATGTGATCCAAATCTTACTCTCGACGAAACTGAAATACGTTAAAGTCACAGGCGTACTGGTTGCGGTGTGATTCGAAATGTGTTTTCGTGACGTCGCAATTCTTCTAAAATTTAAAAGGGAATATTAATAGCATGTAGTTAAAATATATAGAGAAATCAGATAAAAACAAAAATTGTAGTTGAGCGACCGTGCTAAAACCACGGAATCCGGGAGTGCCTAACACCTTCTCTCGGGTTAACAGAATTCCTTATCCAGATATCTAGTTTCGTAGACTGTATTACAGAGTCATAAATTTCCTCGGTTCGGGATTAAACCGGTGACTTGGGACACCATTATTTTCTCATGTGGCGACTCTGAATAATTAAATAAATTGATCCCGTTCCAACTGTCCTTTAAGTGGAAAAACTCCTTCCCTGATTATTATTATATCTCCTCTCGGGGAGTAGTATTAAACAGAGGCACATTACATATACGTTGTGCGCGCAAAAAAAGGAGGTGTGACAGCTCTGGCGACTCTACTGGGGAGGATACCAGAACTTCGGTTCAAGGTTTAAGAATTCGAGCTTAGTTAAATTGTTGTTTTTGTCTATATCGGATTTTATTATATGTATAATTAATGTGCTATATGTCTACCGCTTTGATGCTAGTTGCATTGTATATAAAACCCTTCTCTTCTTACCCCCGGGGATGTGCTTACTGGTTGAGACTCCCCTTTCTGTTAGTGTCAATACCAAAAATAAGAAAAGAGGCAAGATAAGTTACAAAGTCGGACGATCCCGCGGGTCCCCGGTACGTAGCCCCCTCCTCAATCCGAGTTGTCTGCTCGGGTACACAGTCTAGTATAAAAAAAAAATCAGGATATTGAGCCTAAATTAGGACGATTATTTGCATCATGTTTTGGCTTAGGGGACTCAACACAGGGGTTGGGTCCCTCTAGGACAGGTAACCAGATATAGTATGACCTCGTATGAGCATTTCGCATGCTGCATTTATTTGTCCTGGACTCGCATGCTGACCAACTTTTAAACGTCGAAGGATATAATAAAAGAAAGAGAAAAGAAGGTGTAAAAATAAAAAAAATAAAATATAAATTTTTTTTTTATTTTTAAAAAAAAAAAGGGTTTTGTAGAAAGGACTGTCTTATTACGAATTCAATTTTGAAAGAACAAGAGAATGTTGTTTTAAAATAGTTCGTCCATTAATTGAACTACGCCGGTTTGATTCTCACCGGATGTGAGATACGTAGGCAGCCTTTAACAGGTCCAACTTCCCTATATTTTCAAAATAATTTTTTTTTATGAAAGAAGAAATAATGACGGAATGCCTGGATGTTTAACTTTACCTCAAAGACCACCTTTTCATCAGTCTTAATATTTTGACCAGTCAATTCCTGAGGCCCGTTCTGTTTTTTTAAAAAAAAAAATAGTTTTTGTTTGAGTCAAATCAAGATTTTTCTTTCGTCTAAAAACTACCTTAATAAATGTGCGGAATGAGCACGAGTCAGAATACAACCGAAGCTATCATAAACAAGGTCCCCTTAAGTTTGCATATGTGGTGGAACGACTTGGGCGAGCAAGGACAAGACGCAGTTAAGCTGTACCTGGGGAATCTAGTGGGGCTACTAAATATTCCCCCGAGAGGAGACATCATACGAGCACTGATCTCGTTCTGGGATCCGGCGCACAATGTGTTCCACTTTTAAGACTTTGAACTCACGCCAACATTGGAAGAATTGGCCGGATATATCGGAAGACTGAAAGTCCCTATGAGGGAACAGTATCTCATTGCACCAAGGGTCATGACAGTACATAGATTTTTGGATATCGTGAAAATCCGCAGAACTGTACACAACCCAGATTTATCAGAAGGGTTCTGCACTTTAGCATTTCTATATGACGAATATGGTCATTATGGGGGTTTCAACAAACACAAAAGCAAAATCTGCAGTGGAGAAAACCAGACAAAATGGGAAGAGCATAGACGCATCGCCTTTATGATAGCTTTCCTAGGTTCGTTGATATTTCCCAGAAAGGACGGGAATATCAACATACATGTGGCAGGGGTCGTCAGCACTTTGATGAAACAAGACAATAGTACTTTGGCTCCCATGATAATATGAGATATCTCTCGTGCACTCACTATTTGCAAAGCTGGAGGGGTCTTCTTTGAAGCTTGCAATGTATTGCTCCAAATGTGGATGATCGATCACTTATGTCGTCGCCCGCAGTTTATGAGGTATAGTTTATCGGAGAAAACCTGTATAGAAGAATTCCCTACAAGGGTCGAGGGACATGATTTGCCAGAGGGGATAAGCCAGCAAGATAGAATGGACATTTGGCTGGCTTCCAGCCAGCAAGGTAGAATGGACATTTGGCTGGCTACCCGTGGACGAAGTCATATATGCATCGGCCACGGAATCATATTTATTACTAATGGGCCTCAACAGCATCCATCCCTACGCACCATGTCGAGTATTGAAACAGTTGGGACAATGCCAAATAATCCCAAAAGAAGAAGACCTCAGCCCACATGTGGTTGAAATTGGACCGGGAGGACAGTTCCCTGAAGCGTTGATCCGAAAGATTTGGAGTGAATGTCAAACATTGAAGATAGACACTCGGGTACGAGATCGAGCCCGAGGCGAAGTATCGCCAGAATACCCTGCATGGTATAGCAGAGAACTGGAGCATCAAAGGCCCACAAAAAGGCCCCACCTCAGGGAGTTTGCTGAAGCGTCACAAGAACAATGGGACTGGTTAGCCAAGGAAGAAGCTTATAGAACAAAGATTAGCAAGATAGAGCAACGGACCCAAGAGCTCCAATTTGAAAAGGATACGCAATCTGCCGCCAGCAAAGGAGATAAAAAGAAGTTAGCACAAGAAAATGACTTCTTGAAATCTCAAATCCGGCAAATGAAGATAAATGCTGACAGACAGTTGAGGAGTCGATCAGACGAGAAATTGATAAAGGGTTTAAAAAATCAAGTCGCAGATGTCCAAAAAGAATTGGAAGAGTCGAAGGCCCAGACGATGAGGATCCGCGCTAGCTGGAGAAGGGAGGCACATCAACAAGCACTTCATCTACAACGAGTGGAAAAAGATTATGCTTGAGATCATCGCTAATCTAAGGGAAGCGAATGCTACCCTCAGGGAGCGGGTTTTCAAACAAGCCCGGGATGCCAGGGAAGACCTCGACCGTTGTTACAATTTGATGGCACGACTGCAAGAACAAGTGGACAGACTCTTAGACCGAGTCACCAACAATGCTCATATATTAGGAGCAAAGAACTAGCGGATAGAACAGCTACTCAGAGAAAGGGACAGAATCAAGGACAGAATTGAGGAAATTGGGCATTATGTCACCATGAAGTGCTTAGCTTGTGAACAAATGCCCCGCACCGCCCTTTTTGCTTCAGTTATGGACTATGTTCATCAGATCATGAGAGAGTTAAGGGGACTACACGGGGACCTCACAACAAGGCCCGCGGCAAGGCCGAACGATGCCTCGCGGGCCCCCAGGAATTTAAGAGCATTAGATTGTTGATTAAAAGATGTATTTTGAAATATTGAGTCAAGCTGGTTGGCATTTTATTTTATTTTTTCGAGTCAAGCATTTCTCTTATTTTTGTTGATTATTGTAAGACATGTTTTGTAACTATAGTTTTTGATATAAAAAAAAATTACCAAATTTCGCCATAATCTTGTTATTAGAACTACGCTCGGTCTGATTCACGCGGGGACGTGATACGTAGGCAATCCACATAAGATTCGACCCCCGCTAAAAAGAGAAAAGAAAATGGGGAGGTTAATAACAATAAAGTTTTTAAGGATAAGAAAAAGAAAAGCTGGAATGACGCATGCGAGGAATATATGTAGAAATGGTTAATTGATTAGGTTCATTGTATCCAAACGTGCGATAACATGCCTGTTAAATTCAGTGAGCTAACAAGTTTGTTGCATTCCAGAAAAGTTTAGCAGTTGACTTGACAAAATATACTGGCCGATCACCCTTACCATACCAGATCAAAAGGTCCAATTCCAGCAAGCATGTCTAGTTCAGGCAAAAGTATCGATGGGGAGAAAACAGAGATACAAATCATGAAAGAAGAAGTGGACCGGTTAAGACAGCAAATGACAGAGATGCACCTAGCCTGGGCTAGGGGACAATCATCACCAAACCTTCCTACTCTTCCACCGGCACCAGAGCGTCCGCCCACTGACCCCTCGACAAGTGCACCGATCTATCCTTATTATCAAGGGGAAAACCCATATACCTCCCCGGTTTCACCAGCCAGGCAAAATCCTCCTCCCCCGGTTACCCTTGTTTTTATGACACCTCCACCTGCTACTTTACAAAAATCATCCAGTGAGCCATTTTTTCAAATCCACGACAATCATTGTTATTCTCCTGAGCCTACCTTTAAGGCTCCTGAACCGCATTCACACACCCCTCACTGGGATAACACGGCAGAACCGGAAAAGCACGTCAAAAGTTCGGAGCATGAGGAGGTTATTCGAAAGGTTAAAAGCCTGGAGCAGTCCTTCATGAATATGCATGGTTTGGGTAACCAGGTCAGTGTCGCTTACAAAGATCTGTGTCCATTCCCAGATGTCCAGTTGCCAGCCGGGTTCAAAACGCCCAAGTTTGAACTATACGAAGGGTATGGTGACCCAGTAGCCCATCTTCGAGGTTTTTGTAGTAAAATGCAAGGACCCGGAGGGCGAGATGAGATTCTGATAGCTTACTTCGGTCAGAGTTTGGGGGGTCTTCACTAGAGTCGTACACTAGGCAGGATCCCAGCAGATGGTTTACATGGGATGACTTGGCTCAAGCATTCATCGGCCAGTTCCAGTATAATCTTGAAATAATCCCCGCTCGCTTATCATTGCTAAAGTTAGAGAAGAAACCCGCTGAAAGTTTTAGAGAATTTGGTTTCCGCTGGAGGGAACAGGCAGCAAGGGTAGATCCGCCGATGAGAGAGAATGAAATGGTGGATTACTTCCTACAGACACTGGAGCCAACCTATTTCGGACATCTGGTGACGTCCGTGGGTAAGTCATTCACTGAGGTGATAAAGATGGGGGCTATGATCGAGGAAGGCTTGAAAGCTAACAAGATCATGAGTTATGCAGCGTTGAAAGCCACCACTCAAGCTATTCAAAGTGGCACCGGAGGGGTGCTTGGGAAAAAGAGGAAAGAAGAGGTCGCGGCAGTTGATTCCGGAGCATGGTTCAGGAACAGAGGCCCCGCACCCCAGTATAATTCGCCACAGCCCCACCGACAAAATTACTCTCACAATCCATATAGCCATCCACAACACTATTACCCAACACCAGATGCTCACTTTACCGTCCATCATGCCCAATCATATGCCCCACCTCCCGTCCAGGCACCATGGCGTGCGCCAAATCCACAGAATAATTACCCACCCCCAAGAGCCTATAGAAGTCCCACGGGTGCGGGCTTTCGTCCGAATCAAGCCTTCAAGAATGACAGAGCACCAAGGACGAAGACCTCCACTCCCTTGGGAGAGTCTTACACCAGTTTGTTCCACCGTTTGAAGCAAGTGGGATTGCTAAATCCGGTCAAGGCAAAGCTACCAAACCCTCTTCCAAAGAATCTGGACCATTCAATAAATTGCGCATACTGTTCAGGATGTCCGGGGCACGACACAGAAAAGTGTTGGAGGTTGAAAACGGCTATCCAGGAACTCATCGACACTCGCCGAATTGAGGTCCAGACTCCAGCGGAGCCCAACATCAACCAAAATCCACTTCCAACTCATCATGAGACCAACATGATCGAGTTGGTACGGGTAGAAGAGGGAAAGGAGAAAACCTCTCAGACTGTAATGATGATCAAGTCTAGTGGGGTAGGAATGAAAAAGGGGCCAAGCCTTGATGAGTCACTCATCTGCAAGAAGGACGTACAAGAGGGGTTGGAAGCAGAAAAGGGAAGTGTGAACAAAGTGCCTATGAGGCCAGAGGGAGCAAAAGAAGTTGTACTAGGGGCAGCAACCAGACCCGTTTTAACTGTAGTAGGTGTTCGAGTGGATCCTTTCATCATCAAGCCAGCAATACAGTTGCCAATAGCTGATAGCAAAGCTATTCCATGGAATTATGATCGGGTCACGACAACCTACAAAGGAAAAGAAGTTAAAGAGGAAGTCTGCGAAGCGCAAGGTTTGACCCGCTCAGGGAGATGTTTTGCCCCTGCGGAATTAAGGAAGACTACTCCGGCAACACTAAAAAAGCCAGTAACTGACGAAGAGGCAGAAGAATTCCTGAAAAAGATGAAGATGCATGATTATTCTGTCCTAGAACAGTTGAAGAAGACTCCTGCGCAAATCTCATTGATGTCCTTGCTGATACATTCTGAAGAAAACCGGCAAGCTTTGATGAAAGTTCTGAATGAGGCCCATGTGCCTGATAAAATCTCTGTGAGTCATTTGGAAAAGATCACTAATAGGATCTTCGGAGCGAACCGTATCACCTTCACCGATGATGATTTGCCTGAGGAAGGCACCGAGCACAACAAGGCTTTATATCTTACGGTAAAGTGTGAGGAGTCGGTGGTTACCAAAGTCCTAGTCGATAATGGGTCCAGTGCAAACATTTGTCCTCTCTCTACACTAAACAAGTTGAAAGTGGATATCGGTAGGGTACGCAAGAACAGTATATGTGTCCGAGGGTTTGATGGAGGAGGCAAGGCATCGGTCGGGGACATAGTGATAGTCTTGACAATCGGACCTGTGGAGTTCACCATGGAATTCCAGGTGTTGGACATGGTAGTTTCATACAACCTTCTGATAGGGCGACCGTGGATCCATGCCGCAAAAGGAGTTCCGTCCAGCCTACACCAACTAGTCAAGTTTGAATGGGATCGACAGGAGATCGTAGTCCATGGAGAGAATGATCTACAACCAGGCACCATCGTCCCCTTTGTCGACACCGAAGAGGATGTTGGGCCATGGGTATACCAGGTCTGTGATGCAGTATCCGTCAACCGAGTTCCAGAAGGGGAATGCATTATTAATGACAGAATAATTACTGCAGACATCATGGTGGCTCAAGAAATGTTGAAAAATGGTTTCGTACCCGGCAAAGGTTTAGGTGCATCTCTGCAAGGAATGATACAACCGGTATCTGTGGTCGAAAATGTGGGAACCTTCGGCTTGGGATTCAAGCCAACATCAGAGGACATCCAGCGAGCCAAGAGGAATAAGCGGAAGACATGGGTGCTCCCGAAGCCTGTTCCGCGCCTTTCCCGTTCTTTTGTCAAGTCCGGAATAAGAAGACGTCCGACGACAAAGGTTCCCAATCCTATGATCAGGCCAGACGAAGAGTTCTTGAGAAGGTTCGAGGATTTATTTTCAGATATGTGCATGCTAGAGGACGGCGAAGGATCCAGCCATGCCGAGATACAGTTTGTGGGATCAAAAGCAAAGTTGAATAATTGGAGGGCTACTCCTCTCCCTATTCGGAAGGAGTCTTGGTAGTTTGTTTTGGATTGTTTTCTTTCGAAATTTTGTGTTGGGATTGTCCCCGAAGTAAAATCTGTTTGTTTCAGTTCATTTTTGAGTTCGCAAGCTTGTTTTTCCTTGTGCTGTTCCCATTAATGAAATTTTGTTCCTTTCATTTCTAATTTTGTTTATTTTCCTTCTTTTTACTTTTCTGAGCAGCTTTCTTTCAGCTGATCTTAATGATATGGCGTGCTTAAAGATTAATCAACCCAGTCTAGAAAGTCAATCTGGTTTGGAAATAATAACGCATGAAATAAGAAGCGACGAGAGTGAATCGGAATACGGCGATGATGAAGCCGTAGAAGAAATCGGCAAAGAATTAAGTCACTTCGAGGAAAAGCCCAAACCTAATTTGAACGATACCGAGGCTGTTAATCTGGGGGATACGAATGATGTTAAAGAAACCATAATAAGCATCCATATCGAACCCAACCTGAGAGAAGAATTGATCAAAACACTCATGGAGTTTAAAGACATTTTCGCATGGTCGTACGACGACATGCCAGGACCCAGCACCGATCTAGTGGTGCACAAATTACCTACTGACCCGGCATGCCCGCCCGTCAAACAAAATCTGTGGAAATTTAAGACGGAGATGAGTGTAAAGATCAAGGAGGAAGTGACCAAGAAGTTGCAGGCAAAAGTCATTCGTGTCACTCGATACCCTGAATGGTTGGCTAAGGTAGTACCGGTGCCAAAGAAGGACGGGAAGATCAGAGTATGTGTGGACTATCGCAATCTCAACAAGGCGAGCCCTAAGGATAATTTCCCGATTCCCAATATCCATATATTGATTGATAATTACGCCGGACGTGAAATCGGATCCTTTGTGGACTGCTACGCGGGATATCATCAGATCTTGATGGATGAAGAGGACGCAGAAAAGACGGCTTTTATCACACCGTGGGGAACTTATTGCTACCGGGTAATGCCATTCGGTTTGAAGAATGCGAGGGCAACATACATGAGGGCGATGACTACGGTATTCCATGACATGATACACAAAGAAATTGAAGTGTACGTGGATGATGTGATCATAAAATCTAGACGTCAGAAGACCACATAGCCGACCTCAGGAAGTTTTTCCAAAGACTTCGAAGATATGAAATCAAGCTTAATCCGACCAAATGTGCATTCGGGGTTCTGTCAGGGAAGTTGCTAGGATTCATCGTCAGCCGACGGGGCATTGAGTTGGACCCATCAAAAATCAAGTCAATCCAAGAGTTACCCCCGCCAAGGAACAAAACAGAGGTAATGAGTTTGTTGGGAAGATTAAATTACATCAGTAGGTTTATTGCTCAACTTACAGCAACCTGTGAACCCAGATTCCGTCCGTTGAAGAAAGACGCTGCGATAGAATGGACGACAGAATGTCAGGAAGCGTTTGACCAAATCAAAGGGTATCTGTCAAACCCACATGTACTGGTTCCGCCTGAACCAGGTAGACCCCTGATTCTTTATCTAACGATTTTGGAGAATTTGTTCGGCTGCGTACTGGGGCAGCATGATCTTACTGGCAGAAAGGAACGGGCCATTTACTACCTCAGTAAGAAATTCACGGTCCACGAGGTTAAGTACACTCATTTGGAAAAGACGTGTTGTGCTTTGACTTGGGTAGCCCAAAAGCTGAAACATTATTTGTCTTCTTACACCACTTACCTCATTTCGCGTTTGGATCCGTTGAAGTATATTTTCCAGAAGCCTATGCCTACGGGGAGGTTAGCAAAATGGCAAATATTACTTACCGAGCTCGACATCGTATACGTGACAAGGACGGCTATGAAAGCTCAAGCCCTAGCCGATCACTTAGCTGAGAATCCTGTCGATGACGGATACGAACCTTTGAGGACGTATTTTCCGGACGAAGAAGTATTGCAAATTGATGGGTTGGAATTAACCGAGGATCCAGGGTGGAAGCTTTTCTTCGACGGAGCGGCAAACGCAAAAGGAGTCGGAATAGGGGATGTGCTTATCTCTGAAACGGGACGTCATTATCCTGTTACTGCTCAACTGCATTTTCATTGTACCAACAATATGGCTGAGTACGAGGCATGCATATTAGGGTTACGATTAGCGATGGACATGGATGTACAGGACGTCTTGGTCTTGGGGGACTCGGACCTTCTGGTACATCAGATTCAGGGAGAATGGGAAACCAGAGATTTAAAGCTTATCCTGTATCGTCAGTGTTTGCATGATCTGACTAAGCATTTCCGGTCGGTAGAATTCAAGCATATCCCAAGGATGCATAATGAGGTTGCCGATGCTTTGGCTACTTTGGCGTCAATGCTACATCACCCGGACAAGGTTCGTGTCGATCCATTACATATTCAGATCTGGAATCAGCATGCTTATTGCAATATGATAGAGGAAGAGATGGATGGCGAGCCATGGTTTCATGACGTCAAAGAATACCTCGGGTTAGGAATATACCCAGAGCAAGCAACTGGAGATCAAAAGAGAGCTATTCGGCGATTGGCTAACGGTTTTTTCCTTAGTGGAGGGGTGTTGTACAAAAGAACCCCAGATTTGGGATTGTTGAGATGTATAGATGCGAGTCAAGCCACAACGGTGATGACAGATATACACTCCGGAGTTTGTGGGCCACACACGAGCGGATATGTATTGGCAAAGAAGATTCTTCGAGCAGGATATTACTGGCTCACTATGGAGCGTGATTGTGTAAGTTTTGTGCGAAGATGCCATCGGTGTCAGATACACGGAGATTTGATTCATTCTCCACCGACTGAATTGCATACAATGTCAGCACCATGGCCGTTTGTTGCATGGGGTATGGATGTTATTGGACCTATAGAACCTGCGGCTTCCAATGGTCATAGGTTCATTCTGGTAACGATCGATTATTTTACCAAGTGGGTGGAGGCCAAAACCTTCAAATCGGTGACCAAGAAGGCGGTGGTGGATTTCGTACATTCCCACATCATCTGCAGGTTTGGAATTCCAAAGATAATCATCACGGATAACGGTGCCAATCTTAACAGCGGATTGATGAAAGAGGTATGTCAACAGTTCAAGATTACACACCGAAATTCCACACCATATCGTCCCAAAGCAAATGGTGCAGTTGAGGCAACAAACAAGAATATTAAGAAGATATTGAGGAAGATGGTAGAAGGGTCTAGGCAGTGGCATGAAAAGTTGCCGTTTGCGCTGTTGGGTTATCGCACTACCGTCCGGACTTCGGTAGGTGCAACTCCTTACTTGTTAGTGTACGGGACTGAAGCGGTAATACCCGCAGAAATTGAGATCCCATCCCTCCGAATTGTTGCTGAAGCTGAGATTGACGATGATGAATGGGTCAAAACCCGATTAGAGCAATTGAGCTTGATCGATGAAAAGAGATTGACAGCAGTATGTCATGGCCAATTGTATCAAAAGAGAATGGCGAGAGCATATAACAAGAAGGTACGTCCCGGGAAATTTGAAGTGGGACAGCATGTGCTGAAGAGAGTTCTACCACATCAAGCCGAAGCAAAAGTCAAGTTCGCTCCAAATTGGCAGGGACCGTTTGTTGTGACTAGGGTATTATCCAACGACGCTCTATGTCTAACTAATACTGAGGGAAGGTGCACCGATATGGCTATCAATTCTGACGCAGTCAAGAGATATTATGTGTAATTCTTTAATGCATTTGTCAACGTTTGGTTTCATTTGTTTGTATTTGGCATTTTTCGGAGAATGAAATGACAGAGGCAATTTTTCTACTACCCAAACACTTTAACCCTTGTTTTCCCCTTTGAGCCTTAATTATTCTTTCATATACCCTCTTTCGGAATCATCAAGGAAAATGCGTAACAAAATAGGAAAAGAAAAAAAGAAAGGACACAAGAAAAAGTGAACTACGTTTGACCTGATTCCTCAAGAAGGATACGTAGGCGCCACACGGCTTGGTCATAATAAAATAAAAATCAAAGATTCTCCAAGCAACAAAACTGGGGCAGAAGTCATGGTTTCATTTGAAAAGATTATGTGAATTCCGAAAGTTGTAATGAGCTAACCGTTGAGGTGAAACCTCTTCTCTTTAGCCTCACGCACAAAAACCACATTAATGACCGAAAAAGACCTCTCGATCAATATTTGAGAAATGCCAAGTCATGCGAATGAAAGCCAAGAGCGGCACTCCGATCCTCGATTGAATCCAGGATGCACAAGCCGAAAAAGGGACAATGCTTTAGAGGGAATCTCGTGGGTAATACCCCAGCCTGGAAAGAAAGCGAAACGAGAGAGCCTTAACGGTGAAAACCCTCGCGAGGCACCTTAAGGCGAAGAAAGCTAAGAGAAATAAAAATGAGAGAGTCTTACGGTGAAAACCTTTATAGGCACCCTAAGGCGACGGGAGGTCGAGAAAAATGAGAGAATCTCATTAGTGAAAACCCTTTGAAAGGGCACTGTGAGGTGACAAGGCGAGATGGTTACTAGGTGTCTGCATGAGACAAGGTTGGGACATTCGTTTGCTTCTAGCAAACGCAGCCATCAGAAAGATTGACATAAATAGACTGGGTAGATTAATCTCAAAGGCGCGGCATAACCATTGGATCAGTTATACATTCAGATAAGTTTTTCCCAGTTTGGAGTTCAGAAAAGTTTTCCCTTTCTTTTGTCATTCGCGGTCAGCATTCTTCATCTATCATTCTTCTCTTCTTTTGTTTTCTAAAATTGACTTTTTAAAGCTTACTACCAAATCTCCCAAAGCGGTACAATGAAGATGAATAGGCATGGAACAAGGCATTAAGGCAAAAGTCGTTCCGATATTAAGATTGGAACGACAGGTTGATTGGAAGGTTCACAGGAATTATAGAGTACGATGGACACATATTACACATCCGGAAGATGATTTCTCACAACAGATCATCGACTAAAAGGGTCGGATCAAACTAAAGGTTGGAATAAAAGGGAGAGATGAGAGACCATATGTGGAAAGAGCATCATCCCCAGCAAGTGTCAACGTCGTCCCCAAAAGTTCGAGGGAGGCCAAGCAGCTGAAAGAGAAAGGGAAAATTGCCCCAGCAAGAGCGGCATGACCACTCACGGTGTTTTGAAACTAACAATTTTTCTTTGATTTAAAGCAGGAAAAGAGGGTTCGTCGGCAGAAAAGCATGCCACATAGAAGGTTATCAAACTGGGGCAGAAAATTTTCTCTCATTGCAAAAATTTTCTCGAAAGCAAATACCCGGTGGATAAGGATAGAAAGCAACGCAAGATTTTGGGAAAATACCAGTTTCAAGCAGAATAGTTTTGAAAGAGGCCAGACAACACGAGGAAGTGATCTTTAAGCCTACTATTATCCCCAGCAGTTCTTGGAGAAATGAAACACTGATCTTCGAGATTTCCCCAACAACATTATATACCATAAGTTTTCAAAGAAGCAAAGAGCAAGTCCCGAAGGAGGTTGGGAAAGAGGAAAAAGGAAAAAGGGAGTCTCTGCCAGGGTAATCCTCAGTCAATGAAAATCCAACCCCCAGCGAGCTCGGGATAGAATAAAGGTTAAAGGAAGTAGAAAAAGAGGAAGTAAAGAATACTTCCCCAGTAGCATTATCTCCAGCAGGTAAGTAAACGGTCCCAAGGATATCCCCAGCAATCAAAGGAAAATAACACGATCCAGGAAGAAAGCAATTCCAAAAACAAGGTAATTCAGAAGAAAAGGTGGCCCAAGAGACGATGCAGGAAGAAGAAAATGGTACATAAAGCAAAGGAATGCGATATGGATAGGATGGAGTTAGTGAGTTGTAATTGAAGTCAGGGAGCCCGCCTGAAGAATGGAGTGGCGATTTGGTTTTGAAGTTGTAATTGAAGTCAGGGAGCCCACCTGAAGAATGGAGTGGCAATTTAATCTTGAAGTTATAGTTGAAGTCAGGAAGCCCGCCTGAAGAATGGAGTGGCGATTTAGTTTTGAAGTTGTAAGTTGAAGTCGGGGAGCCCGCCTGAAGAATGGAGTGGCGATTTATTTTGAAGTTGTAATTGAAGTCAGGGAGCCCGCCTAAAGAATGGAGTGGCAATTTAATCTTGAAATTATAGTTGAAGTCAGGGAGCCCGCCTGAAGAATGGAGTGGCGATTTATTTTGAAGTTGTAATTGAAGTCAGGGAGCCCGCCTGAAGAATGGAGTGGCAATTTAATCTTGAAATTATAGTTGAATTCAGGGAGCCCGCCTGAAGAATGGAGTGGCGATTTAATCTTGAAGTTATAGTTGAAGTCAGGAAGCCCGCCTGAAGAATGGAGTGGCGATTTATTTTGAAGTTGTAATTGAAGTCAGGGAGCCCGCCTGAAGAATGGAGTGGTGATTTAGTTTTGAAGTTGTAGTTGAAGTCAGGGAGCCCGCCTGAAGAATGGAGTGGCGATTTATTTTGAAGTTGTAATTGAAGTCAGGGAGCCCGCCTGAAGAATGGAGTGGGGATTTAGTTTTGAAGTTATGATTGAAGTTAGGGAGCCCGCTTGAAGAACGGAGTGGCGAGTTATTATTTCTGAAGTTGTTGTTGAAATCAGGTGCCCGCCTGAAGAATGGAATGGCGATTTTTGATTAAGAGTTTGTCGATAAAGTCAGAAGCCCGCCGGAAAAGCAGAACGGCGTATTAATTTCCAAGATTTGATAAGGATAGTGAAGAATCGGAAAGTTACAGAGTGTAACAGAAATCCCCGGCATAAATCCAAGTTCATAAGCAGAAGGAAGGCAACAAGGATCAGAAAGATAGGTTCAGACTTCGAAGGAGAATAGTTCAAAGATCACAAAGAAGGGACCAATGCTCGGAGTTCGGCAATCAAGATAAGCCGAAATAACGATTGTCAGAAGAGAAGAAGCATGTGAAGAAACATCAGAGCCAGCAGGATGGCAAGGAACATGACAAGATCAAGTTAAAAAGATAGATAAGAGATTGCAATACTGTAACTTAGTCTAGCTTCTTATTTTTGTTTACCACGGTGTAATAAGGAGATCAGTTAAGCAGTGGCAACAGCAGCAACAGCAGCAACAGCAGTAACAGCAAGATCATAGCAGTCATGGTAGTCCCAGCTACCAAAACTTCCCGAACTACATTGACCTGATTCCCTTTTAGCCAGGGATATGTAGGAGACCTTTTGAAGCAAAGGTTCGGTCAAACTTTTCCAAAAAATGCTTCATACAGAGTGCTTGAACGGGCAAAAATCGCTCGTATCCGCTCACTTATCTTTGCACGAAAACTCTTCATATTTACGCGCAAAGAGGGGCAGCTGTGAGCACGTGATTTTTGCATCACACGAATTACTCCCAAAAGTTCAAAATAAAAGAGTTTTGTGTTGATTGCAATATTTGTGGATTTTGTGTTATTTTCTGTTATTGTTTGTGTTTGTGTGTCCATGTCTATTTGTTTAAATAAATAAAAATACAAAATTATATTGCATTTTGTATATAAAATTCAAGTTCGCAATTAAGAGTAATTAAGTTTGTTTTACGAAAACGAAAAAATCACAAAGAAATATGTACTTTTACATTTTTTAGCCTTTAATTTTCTAATTGTGCGATTTTATTGTTATTTAATTATGTGTGATAATTAGAAATTAATTAGTATTTTTGATAAGTTAAATTTGTTTTATAATGTAATTTGACATTTTAAAATTTAGTTTGAAATGATTTAAGAAATTAAATTTAAAGAAGAGAAAAAGAGAAACAATACAAAGAGTAAAATCACATTTGGGCCTAGAAATTGAATAAAAAATGAGGCCCAAAAGCACCCCATACCCGTCTGGAAACCCGCTCGGATCCGCCCGTGATTCGCTTAAACATGAGCCGTTGGATTTTGGTGATCCAACGGCCAAGATTAAATCTCAAATTTAAATATACCAAACCCCCCCCCCCCAAACCCTAATCCAAACACCTCATCTCCCATTCTCTTCAGACGCCGCCGCCACCCACCGTATCCCGCCCCACCGAAAATCGCCTCACGGCGGTTCCGGTGGTCCAAACCGCCCCAAAATTACACCCCAAATTCCCCAAGACCCCCTCTACATGAATACCTTAACCACTTGTCTCGAATTATTCACGAACTCTTCGAATATCAGATCGAAGTACGCCGGAATTTTAAACCTACACCGAACAATCCCAAATTCATACCAAACACTCCCCTGGCCTCCATCACCCTCAAACCACCCTTAGTTTGGTTCGAATCCAACCCAAAAGCCCCGAACCCCAAATCGACCCTCATGAACCCTAAATTCATAATTAGGGATTCTGTCCACAATTAAAAAAATTTGAAGTGTAATAGACTTTAATTAAGATGTTTTCGTTTGAGAACATCTCAATTAAAGTCCGTTCGACTTCAAAAAATTGCAATTTTCGAGTCCAAATGGTTGTAATCTGTCCGACTTTGATTTTTCTTTCGATGTATTTATTTCTTCTACCCAATATTCTTTGTATTAATTGTGTGTTGATTTTATTAATGTTGTCATTTTATTCCCGTTTTTAATTCTGTTTCATCTTTCTTATATGACCTTTTATTTGGTCGAATTTCTCTGTTATTGTTAATTGTGTGTGTTATAAGACAATTATTTGATTCGATTGAGGTCGTCAAATTGTTGAGTCAAATTATTGACCCCGGAGTCTGCCCGTAGGCTATATGTTGTGTGTCGATTGTTAGTTATCGACTATAGAGGTCAGGATTGATTAAACAAATGTCGTTGTAGGCTCGACTGTTATCAATATGACAGAAATGTCATTTGTATTGCCTAGTTTCACCCGAGCCACTGCCCGGATTGAAAGTTGTGAGTATTTGTTGATTTTGAATTAGGGATACTTGGATATAGCTGTTAGTGATTTAATCAGATTAGGCATGGTTTTGTTCAGTTCAGCATAGATTAAGGTTAATAAAAAAAGGGTGCCAAGCACATGGCATTAGTTGGACAGCAGATGCTGGTGGAGACTGCTAACAGCAGTCCCCCATGCTTGCCTTCAGGGATTGAATTCTTAATTGATTGAGTGCTCTTAAGAGCTGGAAATCAAAACTCACATGGGAGGTGTGATAAAAGGGTTAAAGGGTGCACATGGAAATGTATATACATGCTGGGAAAGGTGGAACACTGGGAATTTAATAAGGGTGCTGTTTTGGGCTATAAATGGATTAGAAATTGAGAGTTCAGGAGGAGAACAGAGAGAACAGTAAGGATATACATATACACTGAGAGAGAGGTCTGGAATTGAGAGATAGACATTTGGGAGGCATTCTGAAATAGAGAAGGAGAGATACACTTAAGAGCCTGTTGAGTTTAAGAAGAAAGGAAAAAAAACACATAGAATAGAATCTGGAAAAACAGTGGGAGTTTGAGAGAAATACAGAGAGAGAACACACACAGATCCACTCATAGATACACTCAGAGAAACTGACACAAAATACACACTGATACACACAGACACACATACAGAGAAAACAGACTGAGAGTTTAAGTGTTTAAGTTCAAATACATTGGGGTCTGTTGTCGTTTGAAAGGGATTCTGGAGGAAAATTTTGCATTCGTTGAAAAAAAATTAGATTCAAAATCATTCCAGGGCGGGCTGTTGTTGTGTTTCTGCTGTTGTTTGCTGACAATTATCACATCTGATTCCATTTTTTGTCATTACAGGTACGCTTTTCAATATCACTTCAATGTAACTATTGGAAATCAAAGGAAATAGAGCTGTTGCTGCTATTTGTGTGCTGCTGCAACTGACTTCTTCTTTCCTCATTGTAATTTCCAGGTATTTTCTAGCTCCCATTGATGTATGAAAGATTGAGTAATGCCAATTGCAGATTTGATAACATGAGGCTTCTAATAGTTTAGCTCTAATTTGTGTTAACTGTGTAATAGTAGTAATACACGTTCATCCAATTAAAATTTTACAATTTGTGTAAATATTGAATTATGTTAACTGATGGGTTGTTTGCGTGATTATGTTTAGTTAAGCTATAATATATGTTTATTCATTTAGAGGTGATTATGAGTTTTAGATGGATATTTTAACAATAAGATGGACTGTTAGCATGAGTTGATTAGTTAAACTATAATATGCATTTATGTATTTAGAGATGATTATGAGTTTTAGTAGGATATAGAACCAAACAGCAAGAAACATGGATTTAAATTTCAACGTTAATGCAAACTTTGCTAATGCTAATGAATGTAAAGAAGTTCTTATGAATTTCAGGATTAATAGTGTGCTGCCAATAATCTCAATTAGTAAAACAAAACAATTGGTTACTCAATTCATTGATGAATTACGCTTAACTTGTATTGGACCTATGTCGAATTATAGTTTAGACTTGGCCCATTGAGCCCATATGAAGGCCACATTTCACGGGACTGTCACCAGCGAGGAGATTATTTTTGGTGCAAATCATTGAATTCGAATCCAATTTTTAGCTTAACACTACATTGGACTTATAAATTATTTAGAACTCTTCTTTTATTTTTAAGAGACAAAAATGAAAATTACAATAGCGTTTAGGATTGACCTTTAAATAAATAATGAAATGAGCCTCGCCAAACAAAAAATATACAATTGCGGGACCTTCAAATAAATTGTTACAAAAATTTAGACTCGGAAGGACCGTTTACCGAATTTCACGGTCTTTCCCGAAGTTAACAAAAAAAATGATAGACTCTTTAAGGATGACTTTAATAAAATACTTTCCTAAATACGGATGCGCATTTATGTGATCCAAATCTTACTCTCGGCGAAACTGGAATACGTTAAAGTCACAGGCGTACTGGTTGCGGTGTGATTCGAAATGTGTTTTCGTGACGTCGCAATTCTTCTAAAATTTAAAAGGGAATATTAATAGCATATAGTTAAAATATATAGAGAAATCAGATAAATAGTTGAGCGACCGTGATAAAACCACGGAATCCGGGAGTGCCTAACACCTTCTCTCGGATTAACAGAATTCCTTATCCAGATATCTAGTTTCGTAGACTGTATTACAGACTCATAAATTTCCTCGGTTCGGGATTAAACCGGTGACTTGGGACACCATTATTTTCTCAAGTGGCGACTCTGAATAATTAAATAAATTGATCCCGTTCCGACTGTCCTTTAAGTGGAAAAACTCCTTCCCTGATTATTATTATATCTCCTCTCGGGGAGTAGTATTAATCAGCGACACATTACATATACGTTGTGCGCGCAAAAAAAGGAGGTGTGACATCCACCTGGATAACAAGGGAATACATTTGAAGTCTGCAATCAGGCGCTCACCTGGATAACACAGGAATACATTTTAAGTTTCTGCAATCAGGCGCCCACCTGGATAACAAGGGAATACATTTCATGTTTCTGCAATCAGGCGCCCACCTGGATAACAAGGGAATACGTTTCAAGTTTCTGCAGTCAGGCGCTCACCTGGATAACAAGGGAATACATCTCAAGTTTCTGCAATCAGGCGTCCACCTGAATAATAAGGGAATACATATCAAGTTTTTACAATCAGGCGCCCACTGGATAACAAGGGAATACATTTCAAGTTTCTGCAATCAGGTGCCCACCTGGATAACAAGGGAATAACTTTCAAGTTTCTGCAGTTAGAGGCCCGCCTGGATAACAAGGGAATACATTTCAAGTTTCTGTAATCAGGCGCCCACCTGGATAACAAGGGAATACATTTAAAGTTTTGGTAATCAAGCGCCCACCTGGATAACAAGGTAATACATTTCATATTTTGGTAATCAGGTGCCCACCTGGATAACGAGGAAATACAGTTTCAAGTTTTAGCAATCTGGCGCCCACCTGGATAGCAAGGGAATTCATCTTAGAGTTGCTTCAATTCACAAATTCAAGAAGCATTAGGAGCCCGCCTAAAGAACATGGTCCATTTTTCAATTGCATATTGAAGATCAAGTAGAAATTCTAGGAAGATTCTGGACAAGAAGTAGATAGGATCTTGTATTTTTCTTTTGCTTTTGCTGTAATTTTTCCTTCTATTTTTTATGTAATGGTAGGAACCGCGGACCGGAACCTCGACGGCACCTCGACTGGCTCTTCACCTCGATATACTCCATATCTCACGCACTTCTGAACTACACATGGCCTGATTCCTTTATAGTCAAGGATATGTAGGCAGGTCAGATACCAGGGCTCGGTCACATTCCCTTTTCTCTTAAGTTTAGTCTCTCCAATTAAGGGTCGGATAAAAAAACTTGTCTAGTCGTTCTTTATCTGAAAATACTTCATATTCCCAGTCAAAGAGGGGCAGCTGTTGACATGTGATTTTTGACCCTCCCCGAAATTTTTATACATTTTAGTGTTAAATATTTAGCTTAGGTCTAATATCGCTATTTTCACAAGTTTTAACTATTTTACTTTAATTTAAAACAAAAATAAAAATTACAAAAATATTTTATTTTATCTAGTTACTTTAGTTTATCTATCTTTAATAAAATTTAAAAATCACAAAAATAGTTACATATTTAGATATTAGTCTTGTTTTTATTACAAAAGAAATTTACAAAACAATATGTCTTTGCTTTAACTTGGGTTTTCAATAAATAAGGTAACAATCTTTCGTCGGTGTGTTTTTATGTCAGTTTATTTATTTGGTTTTACATATATAGAGTTAGACTAGAAATAGTTAATGAATATTTTTAATAAT
Source organism: Nicotiana noctiflora (assembly GCA_032618575.1). Lineage (NCBI taxonomy): Eukaryota > Viridiplantae > Streptophyta > Magnoliopsida > Solanales > Solanaceae > Nicotiana > Nicotiana noctiflora. The sequence continues at coordinate 23,954 of JASVEL010007942.1, read as the reverse complement.
ATATTTTAGAAAAAAAAAAAGGAAAAGAAAAGCCGATCAAAGATTGTCACATGCCCAAAGATTATTTATCATTCGTTTTATAACAAACTTTATCTCATACTCACTGTCACTTCACACACATGCACGTTTCTTTCTTTCTTTTTGATTTTTATATTTATTTTTACTCACTCAAACTCTCACGGACTCATGGATATTACTAATATTTTGTTTTTGGGAGGAAGATTAAAGAAAGAGGGGTACTAAAGTATATTTGACAATTTAAAATATAGAGGGGTCCATACGTTGAAGAGGAGAGCATCAACTTCTTAAGAAGGAAGAGGGAGGAACGAAATAGAGGAGGACACAGTAGAACAAACATACACCAAAAACTCCTAGACACTTCATCTTCCTCATTGCAAAAAAAAAAAAACACAACAAAACCAAGAAAAAACCTAGACACCTTCAGCCACCGCCCTTTCTCCAGCAACCACCACCACGCCGCCAGCCACCTCCATCTTCAACCAAAACCCACCGGACAGCCGCCTATCCCTTAACCCCTGAACCCTCCAGCCGCTGAATCCTCCAACCATCGAACCCTTTACTGCTCAAGACCAGAAAGACACGCACAAAAGATGACAGCCTCACACCACACGACCACCCCTCTGCTATTTGCTCAACCAAAATACGCCGGAATTTGACAACCATCGTCGTCACCCTCCATCCCTGCTCACCGGAACCTTTGCTCCTTCTTCTCACCTTTCAAATCTCCAGGGAACGCTCTCCCTCTAGTACTCTATCACTGAATCTCGCCGGAAAATTGTAACCAGACGACCCCGATCTCTAGCAGCGGAACCCAAAAGCCCTATCGCCCTAGAACCAGCTGGAAATTCACCTCACGCCCTCTTCTAATCCGTCACCCTCACCACCTAAATCTAAAAAAAACAAAAGAAAAAACAAAAAGGAAATGTGATAGAATCTGAGAGTGGAAATGATTTGAAGTTAGTTTTGATTCAATTTTCATTCTCCATTCGTTCTTTTAAAAAAAAAATCAAAAATCAAAGAAAAAAGGGATCCCGTTCTTTTCCAGAATTTTCGCTTGAAATGGAGTATTGAGCTGAGTTAGTTTGAAGTTGCGTTCAGATTTTCGTTTGTGGCTCGGTCCGTGTTACTATTTACTGTTTGGTCACCGTGTTGAATTTTGATTCATCGATCAGTTGCTAGGAGACATTTTGTTCGTCTGAAGGTTTATTCTTTCCTTTACCTCTATTTTTCGGGTTTATCTCCCTTGATTTGTTTGTGTTTGTCTGCAATTCATGCTTTATTGATCATTTGGTGAATGATTCGTAAATTTGTTTTTTTATATTTGTGTGAATTAAATCTTTGACTGAGTTTTAATTATAAACAATGGGTGAGTTCTTTTCCTATGAATACATATCGATACATTAATAGAATAGAGACATCAGATACTCATAGTGTAGAGGTTTGATTAAATGAATTTGTGCAGTGGGTCACAAGATTAGGGAATTAAAAGTAACACAAAATTTGCTTTATTAATTCGGTGCTTGGAACATGATTAGGCTCGTCATCACTTGGGTAGGCAAGCTTTAAGATTTTGTTAATTTTGAGGTGAGAGATTGCCCCTTAGTTAAATTTATCCAGGGAATGCCCCGTAAAGTTTGTAAATATTATTATCCAGGGTATGCCCCGAAGAACTATGTAAATGTTTTGGAGGCATTGACGAGCATGGTGGAGAAGTCGTAGTATTTGTTAACTTAAGACTTTTCTTTTCTTTTCCTTTTCATTTTCTCTTATTAGGTAGGGATGACCTCGAACCTCTTGTGTGTTTACTTGTTTTGCTTTTCTGTGTTGTTTTACCTCAATTGAATATTTTAAGGCCAACTAGATCGAGTATAACTGTGACTTTCACGGGACTTGGGGAGTGCCTAACACCTTCTCCCCTAGTCAAATGAACCTCCTTACCTGAATCTCTGGTGCGGACTTAGTTTTGGAGTTCATAAGTGTTTAAAGGAAAAATCATTGTTGAAAAAAAAAATGGTACCCTGGCACACCAAAACCAAATGTCAGGTGGCGACTCTGAGTTATTTCCTTTTGAACACCATTTTTGTCACTTTCAAAATTGGAAAAACCTTTTCAAGCTTTTACTAAATATTTTTATTTATTTAAGAGAGTTTTGTGAGGTTTTTTTTAAAAAGGGGTGTAACACCTATAATGACCTATAACGTGTGTTTGAATAAATTGATTGTTTGAACCTGTACCTCCTAGAAGCACTTGAATCACTAAAGAACATGCAAAGTCAAAGCGTTGGGTTAGTAGGGGAGCAAAAAAAAAGGAAAGGGGAATCAGGAAAGAAAGAATTGAATGATACAATGGATTTGAAAAACATAAAAAGAAAAAAAGAAGAAGAGAAAAAGGCAGTAGCACCTAAAGAAAAGTGGGGGTCACCTATGAATCAAAATGTGAAAGACTGATTGGGCTGAACAAGGAAATTCAAATAAAAGGAAGTTTATATTAAAAGTGCTTAGGGGGGTTAGTCACCATATCCAAATATATCCTACCGGTCCCTTAGCATAAATTACAACCAAATAAAGACTTCTTCATCTTTGACTGAACAACTCGATTAGTTGAGTATTACACTAGGGGCAAGCTTATGGTGTGTCTGTGTGACATGTGAATGTTCTTTACTGAGAGTGAGTGAATTTTTCCTATATTTGGTTCCTTGTTGCTTGAATTTTATGTGTGTGGAACTTCTCTCAGAATTGTGATGTGAGGGCATGTGACTCAAGAAAAAAAGTGAGTTTCACATTTGTTAGAGTAACTAGAGTGAGCATGAGTGTGTCATGGTGTTAGAGTCTAAATCTTAGGCGTGACTGTTGCACTTGTTTATGTTGTTCCTTCATAATGACAGGTGACATAAAAATTGGGTATTGCATTGAACGGTTAGGCCTATAAGTGTGGTTTAACTTTCTCAAGGACGAGCAAAGATTTTAAGTGTGGGATATTGACAATAGGTGAATTTAACTATAATTAGGCCCTAAATAATCACCTTCTTGTATAGTTTGGATGATAAAAATGACAACAAAATGCTTTTATTATTGTTTTTCACGCTTTGCAAGTTATATATGACCAGAGAAGGCTATGAAGTACTTTTGGGATCAAATATGAAGAAATAGAGGCCGATCGTAAAATTATGTCAAGTAAACCACGCGAAACAGCTCAAGTCAGAACTGAAAGAGGACTGTCGCAGTTCCACCGCGATTGCGGCAGAATTGCGGTGGAAGATGGCTACAGACAAAGTGAGAATCAGAGAGCGGCAGAACCACGGCGGAAGCGGAGAACTTCAGGGACTAAAGTGCAAAACACGAAATTTTTAGCCCAAAGCCCCATTTTAAACTCTAGACTTCGCCAAAGGAGGCATTGTATTGGAGAGTATTTTAGCAAGGAAAATAATTGTGAGAGATCAACCGAAACATCTTTCTTCTTTTCTTTGATTTTTCTTACAAGTTTTATGATGAATATTATTTTAGTTTTCTTACCCATAATGGTGAGTAGCTAAATCTTTTGTCTAAGGTTTTGATGGAACCTATTGCGGGATGAACTTCTTCTTTATGTGAATACAAATTGCTAGTTTCAATCTCTATTTGTTCAACTATGTGTTTATTATAGTTAATTGACAGAATCTTCAATTAGCTGTGCTTATTTAGTGTGCATAATTTGGGAGAGAGTGCATATTTAGGTAATTACTAAATAACACCACTCCCAAAGTATATGGGGGATCAATAACCAAGGGTGTAAAGGCAAAATTAGGGATAACAAAGCCTTGGGTATAATCTAAAGTGAATTGTGTTAAATAAAGCAAGCTAGTGTATCTCGGGATAGTGCAACTAGTAAATTACTGTGATTACTCATGAGAGATTTACGGTAAAACAAGCGTTCATGATTGATAAAGATGTGTTGGTAAATTTGTATGAAGCATAAACAGAAGGAATTCCATCAATGGGGAAAATCATTACCTTAGCGCTTTCTCATTATTGTTTACAACCTTAGTATCCCTAGTTTACAACTGTTTATTTACTTGCAATTTTAGTTATTAAAGACATCATCAACTGTGATTCAAACGTTTGGGGAAATTGATTCTCAAGAGTTTAGTGAGTCTAAAAATAGTGATTGGTAGGTTAACTTTGTGAATTCGACTCTGGGAAGAATAAAGTTATATTTGTAGCGTCCGCATTGTTCCTTTTAGAAGTCATAGTTAGACGTGATCACGGAAATTAATTATTGTATGAAAATTGTGCATATACATTATTTGTGGAAAAGGCTTGTCCGTAACAAACACTTCAGCGTGCATTAAGAAATGACTGTATGGTAATGGTAGGAGCCTTTAGATGGGCCCAACTTGGAATTCACAGCAAAAGCCCAACAAACCCAACTTCATGGGTGTGCTGGAGAAAATTTGTACTCAAACCGATCCAAAATAAGTGATTTTTTTGATATTTTGTACAGTTTAAGATATTCACCTTTTAGCATTAATAAATAATAAAATTGACCATATTAACCTTTATCATATCACGTAAATACTTCTCACACATATTCCAACACTATTTACTCCAAAATTAATATAGAAAAAAATAATTAATTCATTCCTGAAATCTGGAATAATTACTTATTTTTGGTAACAAAAAAAAGATCAAAAAATTATTTTTTTTTGGTTCGGAGGGCCACTTAACCAAGCAAATGGAAAAGTCGGGAGTTGTATAATTTGCATGTTGGGATAATTAGATATTAAAAGTTCAGGAATGCGTGTGAGTAGGGGTGGCAAATGGGCGGGTTGGGCTGAATTTGGGCGGGTCAAGATGGGTTAGTCAATAAATGGGTCATTGCCCAACCCAGCCCAAAGTGAATTTGGGTTAAGATGGGCTAGATCAAGATGGGTTAAACAATGGGTCATAACCCGACCCGCCCGACATGACCCATATTTTAGAATCATGCTCCATCTTGCTTAAAAATTTATTTAAGGGGTTTGCGCTCGGGGTGGTGGGTGGGGGGAGGAGGGGGCATGGGGGGGGAGGGGGCATGGGGGGCAGAGGGGGGAGTGGGAGGGGTAGGAGGTGTAGAAAAATAAAATAATAAAAAATTGAAATACAACAAAAAAATAAATTTTTAGGGATTTTGCATGGCGAGGGAGGGGTAAGGATAGGGGTAAGGGGTAGGTTGGGGGTTGGGGTATTGGGGGGAAGGGTAGGGTTATGGTGAGTGATATAGAAAATAAAATAATTGAAAATTAAAAATACAACAAAAAAGTGAATCTTTTATACGGATTTTGCGCAGGGTGAGGGTGTAGGGGTGGGGTGGGGTGCGTGAGTGAGTGGCGTAGAAAAACAAAAGAACAGAAAATTAAAAATACAAAAATAAAAAAATTAGAGCAACTAAGTAAATTTCTAGATAAGTTAGGTTAAGATACTTTGTTTTGGATGAGTTTTATGGGTTGTATTTGGGCTGTTAAATGAGTCATAATGGGCTATAAAAATAATGGGTTAACTTGGGCTCAACCCAAATTGACCCGCTAAAATGGTTGTAGCCCAACCCATTAATCTCTGAGCTAATTGGGCGAGTTAGATGAGTTTGGGCTCAAATTGCCACCCCTACGTGTGAATATGTTTGAGTTCTTTTCTTGATATTGTTCTTTGAAAGGTCTAATAGTTGAAATCTTGAATTCATTATGGAAATTATGAAATTTCTAGAATCGAAGCTTAAGAATAAAAAATGCATTGACTAAGAGTAAAGTTTTGGCAGGTTAGGCAAACCAAGGTAGTAAACTGACAAAGTAACTGATACGCCCGTGGGTGCAAAACCATACAAAACGAGCACCCCTACTTGTATTGTAGCATCCCCCAGGACCCCCACCCCGCGACCTCCTTTGTTTTATTATTTAACTTTTTATTTTATTTTTTTGGATTTTCGTACCCTTTTTTTTCCTTTTAAAAGAAGTTGAAAGTCTCCCTGAGTGCAGCTGTTATTACTGTTACATTTTTGTCGTGCGATAATTACTACGATTATTGAAAAAAACACTACATAAATGATTCGACAATTATTGCCAAGTTAAGAAGTCTATTATTACATGTAAACGGTTTGAAAGAAAGCGACTGATCTTACTACCAACACAAAAGAAAACAGGGAAAAAAAGAAAAAGAAAAAAGCGATAGCTAGAGCTTAACTAATGAAAAGAATTTGTATTGTTAGACTACTTAAAATCCAGAGGCGGATCCAGGATTTAGGGGTTACGGGTGCCGACCCCCTAAAATTGCAACTGAATGTAAGCCAAAAAATTATTTGCTCCCACCTGGAATCAAACTCGTGCCCTATTGAATGAAAACACAGGCCTTTGCCACTGGCACCTTTGCCACTTTTGTTTTATAAGGTGGCACTTTAAATATATATCCTATTTATTATACATATATACATATATATGTAATGTTTTTGCCGAAGCTTGCGGGTGGCGTACCACCCGGAAACTTCCACATAGATCCGCCCCTGTTAAAATCCAATTTACAAGTAACCTCTTATACCATGCATGGACTTGTAAACCTATTACAATATGTTAATTTATATTAATAGTTTTGTATGAGTCCGAATCTGACCCTTAATGAAGATAATTATATCTTGAACTAATGCATAACTGATAAGAAGCGTGGTCACTAGCTTATAACATAATTCTATTCTCATTCAGTAAGGTGGACAAATGTATGGCCACGAAATCTCAACGCGGTCATGGCCACTCACTTCCTATTCATGTAGCTTACAACTATAAATACTAGAAGAATGAACCCCAAAATAGGGGCTTATTCTCCTTCACTATTCTCCAGAAAGAGAGAGAACAAACAAGAAATACCCATCATGGGAAGATAGAATACCATTATAAGACTCTAAACCTCTTCATGGAGAGGCAGACCAAATTAATATCATCAATAATAGTAGTCAAGACTTCTTATCCTAATCTTGAGTGTTTATTATTATTTCTTTCTCATAGTGCAGGGATTATTACGATTTGTTATGATTGACCCATAACTCATGTATATTGTTTTGTATTCATAAAGTGTATGAAAACTTTTGAGTTCAACAAGTATATAATAATTTACACTATTGATCGTACACATAATACAATATTATTTGACCAAAAAGTGTTAAATCTTTGGTTAAACTAATTAATGATGATATAGAGGATAAATTTTAGCCAAAAATAATTAACTCTAGATTAAACATTAAAGTGCATTGAATAAGAGAATAAGATTTAATCAAGCTCATGAACTTTCGATATTTATAGAAAATATAAAATATAAGTAATATGCTTACATTCATCATGTATTGTCCCGCAATACATGAGAATAAGGAGGAACAAAGGAAAGTCATTGATAATCGCAAGATCTATCTTTTTTGCCTCAAGATAAATGATTACTAAAATTTGTCGCCCCGATCTGTAATTCTTCATGTTTTCCTCTTATAGCACTTTCTAGTCCTTCTACCTATTTCTTCTGTCGGAAGAGGATTCTAGTTTCATTGTGCATTGGGCCGTCCCTTTTAAATGTCATGACATATGCCGCGCCATACAATCTCTTAGATAGTTCGATCTCGACAGCGACCGAGATACTCGTTATTATGACATCTTACGAATACGATCATGATTCAGTTGACCCCTCGCTATTTCTTTTAGGCTGAACCAGACACGATCAGATTTTGACCCATACAAGTATGACTACGTGACTACCTAATTACTAGACCAGAAAATGGGAGTGAGCGAATGCAAATACAAAAATAATGTAAATAAGCTACTAACTATTATCTGTAGTTTGTTTAACTAATATGCCGCGCGTATTTAAGGATGCCAGCAGTCAGCAGCTGTTGCTCTTGTGGATTATGAAGGGATTTTTGTCGTCTTTCTTCAAATTGCACTTACTACTAGAAGCTAGAAATTGAAATAATGCATCTTTCTCTCCTCTTAGTCTTGTTGTTCATGGAGAAATGATTCATGTGAAACATTTCCCCAAGTCTACAATGAACTTGAAAAAACAATAAAATAAAATCAAATTGTCTTTGGGAAAATAGTTTAATATAGTCAATCATGTAGGGTGGGAATCGTGGTTGTTAGGTAAATCTTATAGTCAAACAAACGTAATCTTATACTACTATATAGTAACAGTAATAACAACGTAGGTAGTCAACGCAATTCATATTGATAACAGTTAGAGGATCCTCCTTTTTTATTTTTATATTATGCAATGAAGAAATAGATGTGAATGGGATTAAGAGTAGATTTAAGCCATAGTGCATCATAGCCTAATGGAGTAATAATTAGTGGGATCCATCCAAAAGGAAGTGATTAATTTTAGATCCCGAATTAGTGTACTCAATTATGGACTATCGCTATCAAATCAGATTGATTTTGATCTTATTATGGTTAAAGTCTAGAAGTTGTTATGGTGGGATGTATAACACATTCATAACGGGTTGGGTCGAAATATTAGACTTGGTTCAAATCTTATATTTATCTTAAGAAACTTACTATTAAATATATAAAAGTTGTTAATAATTACTCACTTCGGTCCACAAAGTAACTAATTTGTTTTGGGCACACCCATTAAGGAAATAGTAAATTATAGACGAAAATAGTTAGTGCTACTAAACTACCATCGTTATAGTAGCTCTTCTCTTCTCTTCCCAAATATGAGGAGTAAATTACTTGTTAGGAATACGTACATAAAGGTAATTTTGGAAAAAACAAATTGAATTTTTCTTGATTATATAAATGGACAATTATTTTGGACCAAAATAAAAAAACAAATTGATCACTTATTGCGGATAGGAGTGGCAAACGGGCGAGTCGGGTCAGATATGATTCGGGTCGAAAATGGGTAATAAAAAAGGATCAATTATTCGACCCGACTCATATTTAATAGGGATAAAAAATGGGTAACCGACGGATAATGTGTTACTCATATTATTCATGACTTTTTGTATATGATCACTTTTCATATTTGACCTATTTTTAAATAGTTCATTATCCAACCAATTTTTTAATAGATAATATGGGTAGTTAACTATTTTCTTTTAATTATTTTGCCACCCTTAATTGTGAACTAGTAGAAGTAACTTAAAAAGACTAAAATCCCAAATACATAAACTTTAAGTCCAATTTCAGTCTCTAGTGTTGGGTTAGAATGATAATTTAATAGCCATGAAGGGCCAAATGGTAATTTCAAATATAAAATATTGTTTAAGAAATTAATCTATATATATATTAAAGCAAAGAAGTTTGCCTTAAATATAAGCCAAGTGTCAAACTATTAGAATGCCAATTGGCAACATATTTAATTGACACATGAAAACTAAATTTATTAAGATGCCATAAATAAATATTTTAATATACAGATTTTTCGGCCTAAAAATATTCAATCATCCCAATATTGTCGCCTCTTTTCTAGCAAATTCCATTACTTATAGTTTTTAAAAATATTCAATCATCCCAATATGCTACTTACTCATAAGTTACATTAACAAATAAAAATTTTGAATGACTCATTTAATCTTATTTTACTTATATTAATTTTAATTTAAAGAAAATTAAAAGTCCTCACTTATTTTTTTCCCAATTTTTTGGTTTTACTATTATTATTTTGTTGTGCTTTACAATTAACATTACATTTCTTTTTTTGTTGTAGATGTAACTAAGGAAGTTGAAGATCCATAGATATGAAGTATAGAAATATTTCACAAATACAAAATGAACAAGTGTGATAGAGAACTTGAAATACAAAAAGAAGTTTTACTAGGTTACCAAGGTATATATTCATAATAATAATAATAATAATAATAATAATAATAATAATAATTATAATTATTATTATTATTATTATTATTATTATTATTATTATTATTTATACTTAACATTATATTAATCTCTTGTCACAAATATAACTGAGGAATCTAAGATTTTCATAAATACAATATATACAAATATCTCACAAATGCAAAATAATAGTTAAAAAAATAACAAGTACGGTCAAAGAATATATAGACTAGTAGAGACCGAAATATATAAAGGAGTTTTACCAAATTACTCATTTAAGGATTGACCAAATATATTATGAATGTACAAGAATTATTATTTTGGCATTATTAATTCTCATGAAGAGCACTACAGAAATTAAAAATTATTTGTGTTATTAGTTTGTTTGCATTTTTTTCTTTGGTGTATTAACTTATACGCATGACTATTATGATTTTATTTTTGGTGACACATGACTATTGTAATTACATGCATGTCTTTGTTTTTTATATAGGTAGATATATCAATCAACATTTTCAAAATAAATGTATTTTTTGTTTTAGTATATGTAACTTAACTAATAAATAATAAATATATATCAATAACAATTAAAATTGAAGCATATGTGCTATAAAATTTTAACTATGCTTATTGGCACGTTGAATACAATTGAAGCATGAATTTTTTTTTTTTGAAAGTTTGGATATTTTATTGGCACGTTGACAAAAAGATGAGGGTCAAGATGTGATTATTCATTATATATTATATCATGATTCTAATAAACTAGGTGTTTTAACTATTTGAGCTAACAGTTATAACATAAACAAATGATGAAATATCCATATGAACAAAATAATAAAACAGTATATTGAAACAACAAAAATATGTGAAAAGTTTTGATTGCGTGAAAAAGTTCTCATTATGAATGATAATGTAAATCAAAATGATGGTATAAAAATAATAACAAATTGGTGATATATATATATATATATATATATTCATAAATTGAGTAAATTTTTATTCTTGGCCCACTTCTATATATATTCATAAATTGAGTAAATTTTTATTCTTGGCCCACTTCTTTAGACTAATATTTGTTGCAAGTAAAATTTAGCGTAAAAATAATAAATATTCTCTTAGGCATGGCGGTTAAGCCAAGTGGCAAGCTAAAAATAAAGCCATTTGGCAATTTTGGCACAATATTGATAATTTAAAAATATAATTGATGGAAGTAGTTTAATGAATCTTATACATAATCTAAATAGATCTTAGGCAAATCCAATATTTATAAATATTAATTTATTTATATATATATCCGACCATAGATTTTCTTCTATATTAACAAGAAATATGAAGGTAAAAAATTAATTAAAAAAAATAGAATAGAAAAAATAAAAATATAGAAAGACGTAAATTGAGATTTTACATGACCTATACAAATTATTGATAAGGTAAACAAATTAAATATCAGTAAAATATTTTAATCACAAGAATAATAAAGTCATATTAATATTGATAAATCATGCGAATGAATATTTTATACATAAATATTACTACGACATTTAGATATATTTATTATGTACAGATAAGTAAGAAATATTTTTCTATAATTAATATTTGAATTGAGTGCGATTAATTTAAATTTGAAAGCATAACATTTTTTTTTGAAAATGCGGTCCAAATTAGAAAATAGGATGATAAAAGTGATTTGAATTTGAGATGAGAAAGTTTTTAAATTTTTATCTATATTATATTAAAATGAGTGTAGTAGAAATAGATATTAAATTCAAAAAAGCTAAAAAAAATTCACATGACAGTAAAAATATTACTATAACATTTATATATAATGTATACAAACAATTAAAAAAATATTTTTCCATGATTAATGTCTAAATTGAGTATTAGTTTAAGTTTGAAAGCATAACATAATATTTTGAAAATGCGGTCCACTTTACAACATAGAATGATAAGAACTATTTGAATTTGAGATGAGATTTTTTATTTAATAATTTTTTATTTTTGAAAATACCATGTAAAGAATAAAATAGTAAAAATATTACTTCAATAGTTAGATATAGTGTGTTCAAATAATTAAGAAAATATTTTTCTATGATTAAATTAAAATTTAAAAAATGTAAAATTAATTTCTATTATAGGTGTTTACTAATGATAATTAAAAACTAAATTTGTATCTTTAATCTAAAAAGGAAACTAAATTTAAATGCATTTAATACAAAAAATATTATAAAAGAAATCGATATATTTGAAACGTAATAATCAAATAACTTATGTATTAACTTTCTAGACTAATTCAAAGTTACAATTTAAAATAAAATATGATACTATTATTTTTGGTTGTAGGCAAAATATTAATATAAAAACTATTAAAATTCATAATAGGGAAGAGATGTATAAAAAAATGTAGTATGAGGATATTAATACTTTAAATTAATTGAAAATAAATAAATAAATAAATTATTAAATTATATTTAAAAATATTACTGATAAATTTAAATAATTAAAAAATCGAAATAAGAGGATATAAGCATAAAAATATACCAAATTTCAAGAATAAAATGCTTATATCTATGAAAGTCTATGAAAAGGATAATAAGAAAGATAATAATTTAATTAATAAGCTAATAAAAATTTATATAACAGTTAATAATATTAAATAATAAATAATATAATAACTACAAGAAAATAACAAAAATAAAAAAGAATTTACGTAAAAACGATGTGATGAATAAAATATATTTGACTTTCAGTCAAAAACGAAGTGATAGTAAGAATTTCCTTAAAATAATATGATATAATGTGCTCAAACAAGACATATCACAACATTACTTATTTAGTACGTTTTAATATTGACACCGGAACGAAATGCAAGTACTAAAATTAAGGGGTTAGGTTGCTATAAATAAAAAAAAGTTGTGTGCTACGAGATTTGAATAACAATTTCATATCATGCTTCATAATTAATATCTAATGTTATATAATTTTCATAAGAAAAGTATATATTTTAAGGTTATTTGCATATAATTTAAACAATCTATATCACAATTTGATATGATTTGTGTCCGCGCATCGCGCGGGTACTAATACTAGTTTAAAAAGTAATATCACATTAAATCACGAGGGTAGTAATAATTTCCTAAGATTACAACCATAGTACTCTCTCCGGTCCAAAATAAGTGATTTTTTGGCCTTTTTTTTGTGGTCTAAAATAAGCGATTTTTTCGGATTTTAAGAATGACTTAATGATATTTTTCCTACATTATTCTTGGAGTAAATGGTATTGAAATATGTGTTAGAAGTGTTTATGTGAGATAATAAGGTTAAAATAGTCAATTCTATTACTATTAATGCTAAAAGGTGACTTTATTAATATGTTTGAAAACATAAAAAAAAAAAAAAAAATCATTTATTTAGAACGGAATAGAGTATTTACAACTCTCCTTTGCCCAAATCCCCAACAACAGTCCCTAGCATTAAAGTGTGTCAAAGCCCACTATCACAATCTCCAATACAGCTCTACGTGAATTTCTTAACTCTGTGAAAATAAAGGATTTTCAACTTTTGATAACTGCCACGAGATTGTTGTGTCTCTCTTCAGTTCCCTCCCACCTTCCTTTTTAGCTTTTCCAGGTTACAAAAAGAAGCTCCCTTTTGCCTTTTCCTGACACAGTCTTTTGTCCCTTCCTTGCATTTTATTGACAAAAAGAAGCACAATTCAGATACCCATTAAGCACATCTGCTTTCCATATTTCAATTTTCAAAACTCCCAAAAAAAAGTTTGAATTCTTTCCTAATTCATTGATTTTAAAATCAAGACAGCCTTCTTTATCAGTTTTGTATGACATTTTGAAGAAAGAACAGAGATGAAGCTTTACATCCTGCTTATACCCATTTGGGTTTTCATCACTCCGTTGTTGTCAGCTCCAGTTGATGTAACTCCTCAGCCTCCAATTACAGACCCAGTTCTTCCTACTGAGAAAGGACCCATTTTTCAAGTTCCTTCTGATAAGGATGCTTCTTCTCCTGGTAAAAATTTGACAATGCCTAATCACCATGTATTTTTTTTGTTTGTAACTTGTGTATCTTCGGAATTGGATCTTTTTCTGTATAATTCAATACCCCTACCCCTACTTCCCTGCACCCCTTTATTCGTCTGTAGCATAAAATTTGTAGTCTGAATGTTAAATTATGCCGAAGTTATTCAAATTAGATAGGAACTTCCAATTTTGATACTTAGATTTGTTACTCTGCTCTTCACTTTTTTAAAAATAATTTGCAGTGTGTTATTGCTTTTTAAAATTTTCATTATCCTTTGATACCAGACATATTGATGCTCTCAAAAAAATATAATTGAAAAACCCCACATTTTCTTCTTTAGTGTGGGGTGTGGGGTTGGGGAGGTGGGGGGTAGGATTTGAGTGAAAATGGACCAAATCTTCATTTGGTTCAAATCTCTCTTTTTCTGGTTTTAGTTTCCAATCAAAGCTCAAGCTCATTGAGTATCTTTGTCTTATTTTTCAAATCAGGAGTTGCAGAGCTGAAAGTAGTTCACCACCAGGATTTAAATAAGAAAATTTTGATTTCACTTATTGTTGCGTCAACCCTCCTTGCTGGAATTCTGCTGTTGTCGTCTTGCTTTTGGATTTACAGACTAAAAATGCGGAAGAAATCCGCTGAAAAAGGCAGTCAGAAAGCAGGTAACTTTGATGTCAAGAAGTCACTGCTATGGAAGGATAATATGAGTTCCTATTACTTACTTATAGTCGTGCATTTTCCTCCTAGCTTCCACATTGTTTTATTTGTCCAATTTTACAATGTAGAGCCTGCAAAGGGGCTTTCTTGGGGTCCAATAATGGCCAAGTTCCCTTCTTTGAGATCTGTGGGAAGAAAAGGATTAGTTGCTGTCATCGAATACCAGTCGTTAGTAGCTGCAACCAACAATTTCCAGGAACAGAATGCGCTAGGAGAAGGTAGATTAGGATGTGTGTATAAAGCTCAATTCAACAATGACATCCAAGCGGCTGTTAAAAAGTTTCGTGGTGGGGAACAGGATGCTGAAAAAGAATTTGAGGTAGTCTGATAGATTTTGACCCGAAATGTTTCTCCGTAATGGTTGTAATTATTTGGTGCTGAAAGTCATGTCTGATTGAATTTCAGAATGAGGTGGACTTGTTGAGTAAATTTCAGCATCAAAATATTATTTTGCTGCTTGGGTACTGCATTCATGCCGATGCACAATTTCTGGTGTATGAAATGATGCAGAATGGATCTTTGGAATTCCAGTTGCATGGTAAAATCTTCTTTATTTGCTTTCTGATATGAAGTACAAAAGAATATTAATATGCTATTTATATCGTTATCCATTTCCCATAATTGAGTCAGCCTGCTTGATTAGGACCTCCTCGTGGATTAGCCTTGAATTGGCATCTTCGCATGAAAATTGCGTTGGATGTGGCTAGGTATGTAACATTATGATTTATTAGTGCTAACGCTTTCTTTTTCGCCCTCAGTTCTGCTTTTTTTTAAGTTAATAATATAATTACACTGTTTACATTGACCAGGGGACTAGAATACCTCCATGAGCGCTGTAACCCCCCTGTAATCCATAGAGATCTCAAATCGTCTAATGTTCTATTGGATTCCAACTTCAATGCAAAGGTAAACTGCTAGCAATATTGTCACATACATCTCAATTGCTTCTCCTTTAGCAAACTTTTCATGTGGTCTGTTTTGTCTGAGTCGATCTGTTTTCACTTGATCAGCTTTCTGATTTTGGCCTAGCTATAGCTGGATGGAACTTAAACAAGAACAACGTAAAGCTTTCGGGAACTCTGGGATATGTGGCTCCAGAGTACCTCTTAGATGGTATGTTAGTTCCCTACTTTCTCACAATTAGCTAAATGACGATGGTACAGATGTTTATTGTTTGAATGTGCCTCATCAAGTAGACACTCCAATTTTATGATTCTGTCTTCTTTTTGTGTCATAGAAGTGTCTCCAAGAATTATATTCACTTCGCTCCTCTCAGATTAGAAAAGAATGCTCCTCGTAGAATTCATATATCCACGTACAAAAGCATATCAAAAGAAGCACCAGCATCACTGGGCTCTTGCCCTCAGTTTAGATTTAGAAGAATGGAACTCCTAGCAGACAGATGTAATTGCTACATCTACATATTTGATTTATCAACAATTAGATTGTAAGAAGAGATTAGGCTTCTCTTCTTTTGTTCACGAACTTCTCGTTTCTTCTCAAGTATGATGACTATTCTGTTTTGACTCCCTCTTGATGCACCATTTTATCTTCAATGTTGTTTCTTTGTCACAAGATATATCTAAGATTGATATTAAATGTTAATGTCCGAAAAATATTATCTTGGTTAGCTTATTTCAAAAGCAGAATTCAGTTCTGTGCTATTATTGCTTGTTCTTCCTGTAGGAAATAACATCCTAAACAGAAGTCTGAAAGTCGAACATTCTTTCTCATTTGATTGCTGCATTTCAGGAAAATTAACTGATAAGAGTGACGTCTATGCTTTCGGCATTATTCTTTTGGAGCTTTTAATGGGGAGAAGACCAGTGGAGAAACTAGCAGGAGCTCAGTGCCAATCTATAGTCACTTGGGTATGTTATGCAAGACTAATCTTACTTGAGTGTTTGCTCCTTATTTCTTTATGACTTCCTGGAATACTGATGTTTTAGTAATTCCATGACAATCAGGCAATGCCACAGCTTACTGACAGGTCAAAGCTCCCAAATATTGTTGATCCTGTCATCAGAAACGGAATGGACCTCAAGCACTTGTATCAAGTCTGTGCACCCACCTCTTTTGTCAAATTATTACTTTCATTTACTGCTTTAACTTACAGAATCAAAACGGATGATTTGATAGGTTGCTGCTGTAGCCGTGCTATGTGTACAACCAGAACCAAGTTACCGACCACTGATAACAGATGTCCTGCACTCCTTCATTCCCCTTGTACCAGTTGAGCTTGGTGGGTCCTTGAGAGTTGTGGATTCTGCACTATCTGTTAACGCATAACAAAATGAGTTGCTTCATTCAAAGTTTGCTTCGGCCTACTCTTGGTGTTAATTGTGTTCCTGCGGAAACCGGTAACTGAATGAACAACTTGAGCTTTCCCCTTCTTTTGTTCTATCCTGGGTTTGTTATTTGGCTAATGCAATTTTTGCTATGAATTTAGGGTAGGACCACTTACCAAAAGAAAATTTATGCTGTGTGTATATAACTGTAAATTTGAGGTTGCAAAAGCTCTGATCTCACTTCAAGTTTCCTCAGGTTTTTGTCCTTTCATGGTTGTTTTCTGTATTAGAGGAACTGTGATGCTTCTACTGTAAAGAATTACTTAAGAAATATTCCAGTATTTGTGCATACAAAAATTTTCTGTTATCCTTATTCCTTGTCTGTGAATAACTGTTATGATTAGCTGGCCTTTTTCTCCTACCTCTTGCTGGCGGACGGTCAAAGCCCATCTTTTTCCGACCTAGTTGGGTTTCACGTGCTGACTTTTCTGCATATCCTGGCAGATAGGATAAAAATGTTGCCTCTCACTCAAGCAATTGACTTTTTATTTTGGTTTTATCTTGGTTTCCTTTTTGGCCCTTTTCTACACCCAAAAAAAAGAATTCTTAAGTCATGATTGCCCACCATGTGTAGTATGGCCTACAATTTTTGTGGATCTGGGACCTCAACAACTATTGCATGTGCCCATGCTAAAAATGATACATTGCCATCCTGAAATAACAAGTAACAACTGGAGACTAATTTATTAAGAGAATTTATCTATAGTATAAGTAGATATCTCAAACATCAAGTAGAAATTAGTTCCCACGGAGTTACTAACTAGGTTTAGCATCAGGTAGCTAGTTGGCAATTGACATACTCCTATATAATATTTTGCCTTTGGCAACTTTTATCGTTGTTGGCATATTTTTACTTTTTTTTTTTGGGTAGGGGGAATGGGGAGGGGGATGGGTTTGAGGAAGATCGTTGTGGTGCAATATCACATGGATCGCTACATTAAATCCTACTATGATGGGCCTGAGCACTGCTGTTCTTATTGTTAAAATTTCATGGTATAACCAGTTTTCACACTGGTCAATGAAAAATAGCCACTGTTTACGAATTTAATGAAAAATAGCCAATATTTTGCTGCAACAGGGACCGATCCCGTATAATATATGGGAGTTCTAGTGCATTTGTTTACAAACTCCAGTGTATTATGCTGGACCGGTATACTTTGCTAACTCCTGTAAAATTTGCTGGAGGCTGGAGCACTAGTGCTCCAAACTTCAGTATATTATACTGGTATATTATACTGGACAATTATACTGCTGGTTCCAGCATAATTATGCTTGAACAGTAAAATTTGCGTGAGTTCCAGCATAGTTATCCTGGAACTCCGTAAAATTTACGAGAGTTCAAACATATTTATGCTGGAACTCTAGTAAAATTTGCGGGCATATTTTTTCAGATTTTGAACAGTGTTTTCGCTCAAAGATTAAAGTGGCTAAATTTCGATGACTTTTGAAACTTGACTATTTTTTAACAACCAGTGATAAATCTGACTATTTTTTAATTTTTTCTGTTCTTATTCTCTATTGTTTGTCCACATAAGTTTGGAATAGTAAGGTTTTAAACCGTGTTTGGTGAAAAGGAAGTTGGCATTCTGAAAGATCGGGAAAAAGAATATTCAGTTCATTGTCTTAGATAGTCACGTGTTACATTTTGAACGTATCTTTTTTTTTTGGAATAGTATTCACATTCAGAAAGACAAAAAGATAACGTTGTTTTTTCCTAGTTTGAAGATTCTCTTTTTGGAAAACCAGTGTGAGTACTGAGTAGCATGTTTTCTTGAAGTTTCCAATCACAGCAACTGGGTACCATCGGTATATCAGCTGTGTTTCATTCACCCACAAAAACAAAAAGACTGCTAAGATATGGACTACTTAGTTGCACTTAGTTCTTTGTCAACATCCATACTTTCAAATGCGTTTTCCTTTTAAAGAACGATTAAACCAAATTCCTGATTGATGAACGACACACTAAGGAATTTATTGTTTACATGCAAGATTCCGTTCTTAGTAACTAGATATCGTTGTCGCGGCAATATCTAAGGATGTCTACATTAAACACAACAGTAGTATAAAACTCCCCTTTTTCATTAACCTTCCCACTTTAACCATTAATTCTGTTGATTCTATTCTATCTCTAGCACCCAAAAACAGAAGGTAAAGATAACAAAAGCAACAATAAAGGAGAATTAGGTGTATATATATACTTAGAAAATCATGGCCTTCTCGAACTGGATATGCAGTCGCAATTCTAAAAATATGTTTGTGAAGATTGTACATGCAGGAGGACATGTAGAACTGCACGACAGGCCAGTTCTTGCAGCTGAGATAATAAATAGAAATCCCAAGAATTGGGTTTGCTATCCGAGCGTTTTCCAGCAGCCTTGGGCTATTTTACCACCAGAAACCACCCTCATGCCTGGCCAGAAATTCTATGTGGTTCCTATAAAAACCATTAAAAGACTTCAATCCTTCGCCATGAAATCTTCTCCGGCTCTTATTCATAAACTTCAGAAACAGTCAAGTCTTAAAGAAAACACAGCAGAAAATCAGGAAGGCAGTTTTTCTAACTGCTGGCTGTTTAATAGAAATTCACCTAAAAACTCAAAATTGCCTTATTCTCCTCTCAGACAAGAAGAAAACAGAGAAGTGCAATCCCAGGGTGATAATTGCTTTACGTGCATGTTAACAGGGATCGGGATTAATAAATCCGGTAGCGGGGAAAATGTTGTGAGTAATACTGAAACAAGATCATCAAACAGTAGCTTGGGATCCTCTGAGACCAATTTTCTGAACAGAAATCAAAGAACTCATGTGGATTGCAATAAAACATCAACGGGAGTTTCACCCACCAGACTTTCGTCTTTTGATCAGTGGCATCCCAGTTTAGAAAGCATCTCAGAAGAATGACAAGCTTTTGCAATTGCAAAAAATTACCGAGCGTGATTATGTTCATGTTTGCTACTGTATCTGTATATGTATGTATTAAATTCCCATGAATGTAAACAAAACAAACAAAAAACAGACCCACAGAATTTCTACAAGTAAGGTAGTATGTTAGCAGATCTTACCCCTATATTGAAAGATCAGAGAAGTTGTTAATGTTAGGACCGAAAAAAATCATGTGTCATGTAGAAGCTAGTAAAGCAAACCTTAAATGACGATTAATCAGATAACAAAAGAGAAATATACCAAAAAAGACACAAATATTTAACGTGGTTCAGCCAACTGACCTATATTTGTATGAATCAAAATCTGACCAAGAAAATCTTGCTCAAGAGAAGATTGCAACGAGCCGATTATGCCGAAGTCATACTCGAGATGGAAGGAACCTATTGGCAAGCTGAGTACCTGGGGTCGAGGTCGAATACTCAGATCGGCCATAACGGATAGTTTTGTAGTAAGATACTTTAGGGGAATACTCCATAAAATATTCTCAGCATTTGTACTCCAAGTTAAGCATGGATATATCACATATAAGTGGGAAGGGAGAGAGAGGAAAGGGGCATGTAATATTTTACATGATAAGATCTCTCACGAAAAATTGACTCTCAAGTAAATTAAAAAAATTGTCTTTCCACAAATATTCGGTTTGTTGTTCATTCCACACTTTCTCGCATCAGAACCGAGAAAGTTTCCTATATTCCCACGTTTGTTTGCCTTACATCATTGTAAGAGAGAATAATCATCCACCTCATTCAATATTTGTGTGAATCATTTTCTCTATTTACATTTATTGCCATTTAATATATTTATTCCTTATCATTGTCCCTCTCCACCCCCCTCACCCCACATACTTGTCATTACCATTTAATACCCATTGTATTAATTTCATTTAAATGCAATTCTACGTTATTTGTGTAAATCGATTTCAGATCTAGGATTTAT
This sequence comes from Nicotiana noctiflora, assembly GCA_032618575.1. Taxonomy (NCBI): domain Eukaryota; kingdom Viridiplantae; phylum Streptophyta; class Magnoliopsida; order Solanales; family Solanaceae; genus Nicotiana; species Nicotiana noctiflora. The sequence continues at coordinate 3,140 of JASVEL010007942.1, read as the reverse complement.
TTTGTTTAACTAGGATTTACCCACTATCTTTTTATTTAATTAGTTTAACAACTAATACTTTTTGGTCAAACAATTTGGCGCCGTTTGTGAGGAATCTTCTGGCCAAAATTTTAGTTTCTTATATATCTTAAAAGAAGCTTTGCAAAAACTTTATACTTCCTTGTTTGCATAAATCTAAAATGGCAGTCAACAGAGAGGAAAAGAGGAAGGCGATAGTCAACCTCACCACCAATGTCCTCCACAACATCAACGAAGTGGATGAAATGGAGGGCAAAGATATAATACCAAATACCTCTCCCGAGCGAAACAACTCGCCCCCACCTCATGGTAACATCACGACCTCTCACGGTAAGGGGGCCTCTACATCCACAACAGAAGAGGCACCACCAGCAGTGAAAAAGCTACTTGAGGCATGGTTGAGAAATACGCTAACCAACTTCCTTGACAAGCCCGCTCGGAGGTCGAGTAGAGAAGAGGCAAGGGTCAGGATTGTGTTGGCAATTGACGAGCAGCACGCCTCCTTGCAACAGGTATTGCTCACAATGCTAGTGATGCAGGTAATGGCACCCTCACAACCATTTTGAGGAAGATGGAGGATATGGAGAACGAGAACAAAATGCTCGCAACCAAATGAAAGAGCACCAAGATAGGGTAGAAAAAATACCGGGTGTCCCAAAACTTCTACCAAAAAGGGACGTTGGTCGGTTTGTTGAGAAGCCATATAGTAACGGGACTGCACTGCACTATGTACCTAAGACCTTCAAAATGGCATCGTACTTAAGAATATACGACAGCATGACAGACCCAAATGATCATGTGACCCACTATGTTACTGCAGTGAAAGGCAACGACCTTGCCAAAGAACAAGTATCATCCATATTGCAGAAGAATTTTGGAAAAACCCTACCGAGAGAGCGCTAACTTGGTACTGACAACTACCTACACTGCATAGAAACGTTCGAAGAAATGGCAGGCAAGTTCGTCACCGGCCATACCGGGGCTAAGAAAGTATATGCGAGGGTGAACTACATATTCGCCATTAAGAAATCGCCTGTTGAAGGACTCAGGGACTTCCTCGCCCGATTCAACCGTGTTAGAATGACCCTTCCAATATATCTGAAGGGATGACATTAGCCGCTTTCCAAGATAAGCTAAGCAGAAGTGGGTCGAGGGCAACCAAAAAGTTGCTAAGCGGACTAATGAAATACCTCCAACTACTTGGATGGAGATACACAACGCCTACTATGTTGAGGTAAGAGCTAGCAAGGACGATCTCAACGGACCTACCCAATGGTTGACCTCAGTCCAAATAGAGTCCAGGAAGGACCGGAGAAATGGAAACAAGAGAGATCTAGTGGGATCTCGACCTAATCAGGAGAGGCATCAGCCTTGCGTCAGAGGCGCCCTTATGTCGCATCCACGCCATGATAAAAGTCCATCTAGGATACAAATAGGAATCCACAAATGAGAGAGGTACGTCCCCATTATTATCTGTTCACAATTTTAGTGTTTCTCCCTTAGAAATAGTCTACGCACTAGAGAAGCTCGACCCAAGAGTGAAGTGTCCATAGAAGATGAGATCCGACCCGAGCACCATAAAGTAGAATGATCTCTGTGAATTCCACCAAGAGCAATGTCAAAATAATGAAGCCTGTATCGCCCTAAGATATGAGGTCGTGAACATGATTCACCAAAGGCATTTGGAAGAACTGATAAGCGACTGGGAGAGCCCACTTTGCCTGAGGGCGTGAACAATACCAGGGGCCACCCAAACCACCTTACCTAGCTCAAACCATTCAAATGATCATTAGAGGAGGCGTCGATGCAGCATCAATTAACAACGTGAAGTTCACTACAACCCATAAACTCAAATAGTCAATCACTTATGAATGGTATGACGAACTCGAAGAAAATATCGTCTTCGATAAGTCAAATAACTACAATTTGGATTTTCCTCACTATAATTCTCTTGTCATTACTTTACACGTTTTGATACCACTATAAAACATATTATGGTCGATGACATGAGCGGAGCGTGCATCATCCACCCTCGAGTTCTCACCCAAATAAAGCTCGAGGACAGGATAGTGCCATATTGTATCACACTAATGGATTTTAACAATTCAGTCGAGTGGACATCTAGAGAAATCATACTACTCATCCTCGACGGCAGTATCACTTTGGAGACCACGTTCCACATCATGGGCCAGAATACGACTTACAACGCCATCATAGGTCAACCTTGGATACACGCTATGCAAGTCGTCCCATATAGCTTATATAAAGTCATCAAATTTCCCACCTTTTGGGAGTATTCAGCATCCGAGGAAAGCAACATACTGCCCGAGAATGCTACCGCATCGTCTAAGACTGCACATACACCCAACAACTGAAAGGCAAAGCTGGGGAGGCATAGCAATTAATGAAGTCAAGGTCAGATGGTGATAAGGGGATAGACGTTATTAGAGACCCCGAAATCGTAAAAGCCATAGGGCCAACCGTAGAGGACCTCGACCTCGTCCAAATAGATGATAACGACCACAACAAGAAAGCTTTCATCGGTCATAAGCTCATAGAGCTAAGTAAATTCTGCCAATTCTTAAAAAGTAACGTAGACCTATTTGCTTTTTCCCATGAAGACATGTCAGATATCCCGAAGGCGATAGTGACTCACAAGTTGAATGTTGACGTGTTTTACCCTCTAGTAAGTTAAATTAGATGAAATCTCAACTCCGCAATAAATGATGCGATCCGCGAAGAGGTTGAAAAATTATTAGAAAACGATTCTATCAGAGAATCGAAGTATCCTCAATGGGTCGCCAACGTGATCATGGTGAGAAATTTTTTGGCGTACTCAAAAAAGACAACAAGATCATATGGAATTCCGAGTGCGTCGATGCCTTAAAGGAACTAAAGGCCTACCTGTCTTCGCCCTCGCTACTCGCCAACGTAGAACCCGAAGAGCGCCTTATCTTCTACCTTGTCGTGTCAGTTGTTGTAGTAAGTGTAGTCCTGGTACGAGAAAATAAAGGTACGTAATCTCCAATCTACTACATTAGCAAAACTTTGGTCGACACTGAAACTAGGTACCTCTACCTCGAGAAGCTAGCCCTAGCCTTGGTCGTATATTCATGAAAGCT